>CM050205.1:31037500-31182500 GCA_027475355.1 Coilia nasus | reverse complement strand
TCAAAATATCATCAAAATCCATCCATAACAAACAAAAAAACACAGATTATTACATAACCTCCGCTGGCGGAGGTAATAATAATAACAAGGCCCCGTCAATGTTACCAGCACCCCTGTCCATGACACTGGTATGTAGTAAAAATATATTACATCCATCTTTCATAGTCTGAGCACACCCTCTGACCAGGCCTGAGTGGGATGTCTGCTTAGGCATTCAGTGATGAATTGCCCCTTTACAAATTCCAGCCTGCATTCACTTTTACGACTGAGATCTGGTCATGATAACTCACTCACTCACATAGCATGCATACCGCAGTTGTATCGTGCATATTAAACTAACACTCAGGGAAAAAAGTCATATGCTGCCGTGAAAGCCTATGCATTGACAAGAGAATGTCAGGCTAACCAGATAGGGACAGTGCCTCTGTGTGCCTCTATCTTTCAATTTTCATGAAGTGAACTGAGCAGGAGCTTTGCAAGTTTAATCAGTCCCACCCAACACTCTGTCAAGATTGTTCATATATTGCTATGGTTATGACATCCATAGCTAATAAAAGGGACATGCAGCCATTGCCATTGGTTGATTCAGGCACCTCATGCCAGAGTTAGCAACTTTCATTAGGTTGCCATATCTGTCCACAGTCTATAGATGTGTTGCACATTTATAGACTGAGGCCACAGCCCCGTTAATAAAGGCATTCTGCTGATGTAGCTTTTGAATATCTCAGACAGCTTTACATTTTTAAAACATGCACCATTTTTTTAATTAACTACACTGTAATTAGTCACTAAAATAACATGAATGTGTGGCTGTTTCAATTTCTGAGAAAATGTACAGAGAGAAAAGCATCCCCATTTGCTAAAGGTTTTGGGTGAAAGAGTCTTTCATCTAAATACTTTATATAGTTTTGTATCATCTTTCAGCCCACAGTGGCAGAATTAGCAGTACCAGTTCATTTACACAATGCATTTCCAATGCAATATCTTTTTTTAAGATCCATGTAGCCATACATCTCTTGATCTCTTGATTGACTGATAGCATCTCTGACTCATGACTCATAACCCTTGGTTCTGTTTGAAGATCTGTCAATGCAGCTGAACCAGGGCAAGTTTGAGTACAACGGCTCATGCGGGTGAGGAACTTCTGCCTCCATGTGCCACATGACATCTCTCCTGCCCCCTCTGCTCCTGCACCATAAAAGCCCAATCAGGTCGCTGTTTTGGCACTTGGCCTTGGGCTACCACGTGATTGTCAAACAGCGGTTGCATGGCCATGTACATCTCAAGTCACAGAAGATCTCTTCACAGTGCTCTCTTTGTCAGGTTTACTCAGAGTAAAAAAAGAAATCACACCACGTTTTCCTAGTGTTCTTTTTCTCATTCTCTCTCTCTTGCTATCTCTATCTCTCTCTCTCTTTCTCTCTCTCTCTGTCTGTCTCTCTGTCTCTGTCTCTCACACACACACAGCCATTGTCTTTTGATGTGCTGGCTCTCTACTCTAATATGCATTGCTATGCTAGCCGGGGTCCTCATCCTTAAGCGCTTAGTAGATTTCCTCCTTGTCGAATGAGGAAGTGCCGGTCGCATGGCTGTGAAGTCGAGCTGTGGGCAATCACTGCCCCGTTTGAGAGAGAGAGAGAGGAAAAAAAACATTTAGACATATTAATCAGTGCATTCATCAGTGCTGTAGCCATGCCACATCTATTAGTGTGATGTTCCCTTGCGTGTAAATTGAATATTGGACAAGGGAGACTTAATTAAATGGGTCGTTGAGTTGAGCGTGCTAGAGATAATGGCCTTAATGATGAACTATGTAGCCTCCTTCTTGCTGTCACTATGCCCTGAATGGAAACAAATGCAAATGTACATTTTGACATTGGCCCTTGCTGCAGCTGTCCAATACTCTCCCCTCACGCAGGTACCTGCTGAAGCCTGACTTCATGCGGCGGCCAGATCGGACATTCGATCCGTTTTCCGAGACTCCAGTAGATGGGGTGATTGCAGCCACGTGCAGTGTTCAGGTGAATAGCTGTCTCAGCTGAGTGTACAGGCTGGAATGTAAAAAGCAGCAACCCCCGCACCATTCTGTGTGTCTTTCTTTCTTTCTCTCTCTCTCTCTCTCTCTCTCCTCTGAAGGTGATCTCCGGACAGTTCCTGTCTGACAAGAAGATCGGGACGTATGTGGAGGTGGACATGTACGGGCTGCCCACTGACACCATCAGAAAAGAGTTCAGAACCAAGATGGTCATGAATAATGGACTCAATCCAGTTTACAACTGTGAACCTTTTGTGTTTCGAAAGGTATATGCCAATGCAGTAAACGCACTATTGCCTGTGTGTGTGTGTGTGTGTGTGTGTATGTGTCATGTGTAGATGGAATAATGCAGAGCTCACACTTGTGTGTACTGCAGTGCTGCTTCATGGTGCTTCCTGAGAAATAAGGATGTTCTGTCCTGTACTTACATCCATGAATTCCACACACATACACGAGCACGCACTCCCCTTTTTTCTTTCTATCTTTTTTGTCATTCTCTCTCTCTCCCAATCACACACACACAGACATACACATGCACTATGCACTTCCATCCTCTACATTTGTCCCTCTCTAGCTATCTCTCTCACACACACACACACACACACACACACACGCTCACACGCATCCATGTGCATGTGTGTGAATCTCCCATGTATGCATACGGCATCTTCTCTCTCTCTCTTCCCCTCAGGTAATCCTTCCAGACCTGGCTGTGCTGAGAATTGCTGTGTATGATGACAACAACAAGCTGATTGGCCAAAGGATTCTCCCCCTGGATGGCCTGCAGGCTGGCTACAGACACATCTCTCTGAGAAACGAGGGCAACAAGCCTCTCTCACTGCCCACCGTCTTCTGCAACATCGTCCTCAAAACATATGTGCCCAATGGCTTCGGGGGTGAGAAGAGAGAGATAGATAGAGAGAGAGAGAGAAAGAGAGAGAGAGATGTGCCTTCACACCCTGTTTATCCCAGAGCACCCACTGCATTTTTTCACCACAATTCAGCAAGGAAGCTTCCTCTCATTTTTTTCTCTTTCTGAGTGCTGTCTTTCTTTTCTTTTCTTTTCGTTTCCCTCTTCTTCATCCTCCACTTAAATAGGGTCCATAATCTCCTATTGTGTGTGTGTGTGTGTGTGTGTGTGTGTGTGTGTGTGTGTGTGTGTGTGTGTGAGAGTGATGCTGTTTGTGGTCAGAGTTGAGCACATCACTGAATGCAGAAAGAGAAGCTCGAGCTAAGGTTTAGAAATGGAACACATCTGTCGTATCTATTTTAAAGCTGTCATGGGCATTTTCTTTGTTGTAATAACCCATCTTCCCCCCGTACACTCTGTCCTCTTAGTGCAGTCTTTTAAATGCAAATGTGAAATGTATTGTTTTGTGTCTTGCAGCCATTGTAGATGCACTATCAGATCCAAAGAGGTTCTTATCCATCACTGAAAAGCGAGTAGACCTGATGAAGGCGATGGGGATTGAGGAGGTTGGTGACTGTTTCAGTTCCACTCAGACCTAATGATAGTAGTATTTTATCCTGGTAAACCAGCCCCTTGTACTTCATTTCATTTTGTACAGAGGGTCTGGCGTTGCTGTCGTTAACATTCATGTATTCGGACCAAGCAAATCCGAGCCAATAAGCGAACAGAGGGAGTGTTCGTGAGTGATGATGTTGACTTTGTATGCTATATTTGCAGAGTCCACACCTCCAGGAACAAATCGTTTCTCAGTGCAGCAAGGCCAGACCCTCTGTACAAAATGAAATGAAGTACGAGGTGCTGGTTTAGCAGGCTAGTAGTGTTTAGCATACAGCTGTGTAATGTGACACACCTGAAGACTGTGGATCTAAATAATGCTGAAGAAGCTGGCCTGTTTTAGAGAAAACAAGATATGTTTAGGCCTTCTTTATACAGCAAAAAGAAGCCTGGCTGATTGTACCCTCTTCACAGGGTTTTTTTCAACATGTTTTGGTCAGACTATCATATTTCTTGCTGTTATTTCACCCATGTTGCTTGTTGTATTGATGTATTGATGGTGCTGCGTTGATTGAGCCCTTTCCGCTGACCGTGACCAAGGGCCTATCAGGCGTCCATCATCTTCCCCTGTCACACTGTCGTGCAATCGCTCAGCCCCTCCTCCATCCGAGCATCGCATCCTCTATACACAATCACCATCATCCCAAAACAACTCGCTCAGATCCTACTCCACACAAGCATCAGATTCTTTGACCACAATCACCATCACCCCAAAGAAACCCACCGAGTTTTCCATCAGGTCTCCTCAGGAGAACCTAACCTAACTCACATGCCTGTGGTGGTGGTGGTGGTGGTGGTGATGGTGACAGCATGAAATTGTTTCCTGCCGCACGGCTTTCTGACTGGCTCTCCGCTGTGATTTATTTGATTGTTTACCCCAAGTGTGACATTGTGGATATGCTGAGCGACAGCTCTAAGGGTGATAAAAAGCGAAAGGTGAGCCAGGCGAAGGCCAGCGTCAGCCCGCGGGCCAGCTCCGAGCTCGGGAACAACTCCACCTCAGGACAGCCTGCCGGCCCTAGTGCAGTGGGGGGTAGGTAAAAGGAAATGGCCCCAGCATGTTTGTATGTTGTATTTTCATGTGTTTGCTGAAACTGTTACTGTTAATCAGATCTATGTTGTAGAGATATGCGGATGGGCTATTTCTTTCATCCGCAGCCGCATCACAAAACTCCTCGTCCATCTGCTATCCATTTCCACCTACCAATTTTCAAAACCGCACCCGCCTGCTGTGTGCTTGTTTTTTTGGATGTAGGTAACAATACTTATAACTATAACTAACATAATTATAATTATAACTAACTATAACTAATAACTAATAAATATATATTTTTTTTTATTACTTGAGTAGTTAAACCGCCACTCGCCTGAATTTCATTAAAATATTATTTTTTGTCACGTCATCCACCCGACCCACGGTTTAGCTGCTTATTCTGTGGCTGTAACCGCCATCTGCACATCTCTACTATGTTCCTCAGTTTACTTTTTGATCTGCCGCCTGTTAGAATGTTTGGATGTTCACACCCCACACCACACCTTGGCACGGTTATCTTACATATAAATGGTTTCATTGACTGGCTAATCAGACTTAAATTTTACCTTTAGGATTACGTTTACAGACAGGGATGGGCAATCTGCATTTAGAAGCTACAATCCAATAGCACATATTCAAAATCACTTTATTCTACTTGAAATCAACTGATTCTACTGCAGTGTTAATACAGGTGTTTTCACTAATTAACTATTTTACCTGGTTGTGTTGATTGAAATCAACTGATTTAGTAAATAGCTAGAACAAATACATAGTAATGGGCTGGAGCTTTTGAAGACATTTTGCTCATCATCAGTTACGGGTCGGGCAGGAAGGTAAGGCAGAAACTAAGGCAGGCAGACAGACAGGGAGGTAAGTGGGAAGAGTGGCAGACAGGCAAGTAAGTGGGTAGCGGAGAATACAAAGCATCTAACCAAACCTCAGGGGATATGAGTAATCTAAGCATTAAAAAATAAAAACAAAATTAACAAAGAGATGAATAAAAGGGAAGTTTGCAAATGTACAAACTTTAAAATATCTTATATAACCACATGCCATAAGATGTCGTTGGTTCCTCTGCTTTCTCACACACAGGCTAAGGGAGCCAGGATCAAAAAATGCAACCGAAACCAATATTTACCTGTCCTCCCGTTGCACATGGTCAATTAATCAAATGCAGCAGGGATCTAACACATGTAAATAATAAGCTTCAAACCAAAAAATGTCTCCTTCACGTTTACTGATAATAACTATGCCTGTGTCTTTTGACCATGAAAGCAAGCATATCCTGTGGTGAATGGCTAAATGGGTAGCCTGCTGTGATTTTCTTTTCAGCGTGGCATTTTGACTATTTTTGATTTCCCTTACCTGCTCAGATGCGGTCTTCCTGGTTCATCAAGTGACGGTGGAGGACTTGAAGCAGATGAAGGTGAGGCGCTCTCCAGGAGGTACTCCTGTTCGGCATGTGAAATACAAATTTGGATGTGTTGAAAGTCAGTCAGCACTGTCACTGCTTAACTGAACTGTGAATGACTGGAGGGAAGGAACCGTTTTTAAAATTCACCCAAACACATTCAGCCAGATGTAACTTTCTTCTAATGGGACACCCAACAATGGCTGTATCATCCCTGAAAGCATTCAAAGATTACACTCACAATATTTTGCGATTCAACGGGTATTTTTTCTGTTTCTTATTTCTCATCTACATGTACCAACTCATTCAGATGTCAAATTAACCTTCTCATACTGTTTAGTTCACACATACCGATTTTCCAGAGCTGATAAGGTCATACTGTATATGTTTAACAAGTATTTTCAACTAAATTATCTAATAGCTTAATTGCCCTTAAATAGCTTATGATTTTAGTTAAAAAAAAAAAAAAGAATTCACAAATACAGCTCTAGAAAAAATTTAGAGACCACTGCAATTTTTTCTAAAATCTGCATCTCTACATGTATGACAGCCATTCCTTTCCAGTGTCAATTGAATTTGGAATTTGGGGAAAATGTTTTCAGTAGTTTACAGAATAAAACAAAAATGTTCACTTTACTCACACACATACCTATAAATAGTTAAATCAGAGAAACTGGTAATTTTACAGTGGTCTCTTAATTTTTTCCAGGGCTGTATTTCATGCTTTGAGAGGCCAGAGCTGCCGCACTTAACAGTAGCTGTTGCTCATCCTGCCATTTGGGAAAGTGGAGTGGAGCGGAAAGGGAGTGGAGCTAATCATGACAGGTCCGAGCCATTGCTCAGATGGCAAACCCCAGTGGTCACATAGTCTAGGCCGACTAATGGCTTAGTGAGAGCTAGCAGGGGGAATCACTACCCCCCCCCCCCCCCCCCCCCCCCTCCAGTGCAGCATCAGGGCTGGCTCTTGTTAAAAAAGAAAAAAAAAAGTTATTGTTTGAGATCAGTTTCCATTTCAATCCATAAATTGTACATGACTTTTGATGCAGTATCACTCAACAAATATCTGTGGCAGTGCATCTGGCCGCAGAAGCCCATGGCTATCAGCATTGCAGTGACGGACTAAACCACTGGCAGGAAACAATGGAGTGCTAGCATCAAGCTGGCTGATTGGACTGATTGCAAGCATGAGCTCCAATCAAGCAGCCCAAGAATCGACATCAGTCGTCTGATGGATCCCAGCTGCCAGGCCACAGTCTCGCTATCCCTCTTTTTCACCAGTAGTACCTCAACCCTCAGTAATCTCCATCTTTTGTATGCTGGCTAAAAATCACAATAGTCATATCCAGTACTTAGGTATAATTATTGTAAAACAAGTATATATCTGAATATATGTGTGGTTGTGCTGTACACAGGGAAACATGACAAGTTTGTGGTGTAGAATGGCTCCCTCCTTAAGCCAAGTGAAGCATTCAGGAAGCGTCCTCATCTTGAACACCATTAAGCTTAAGCTCAGACCTGGATGGAGTCTCCACTGTCCCATCCCATCCCCTTCAAACAAACCATTCAGGGCCTCTGTGGTGCTTTGTATTCTTTGTTGTTTTCTTCATGTTGCACACTCTTTCACAAGTACACAAAGGCGCCTTGCCAAGGGCAGCCACTGAGGACTTAAGAATGACTGTTTTATTTCCTCCGACAGAGCTACCTCAAGCTCGTGAAGAAACAGCAGCGAGAGCTTAGTGCCTTAAAGAAAAAGCATGCCAAGGTAAAGAAAGGTCACGCTTCTTTAAGTGTCATTCTCTCCCCAGAGTTGGTGTGTCAGTCAAATATATTCTCAGAATTGTTATGCAACCAGGAGAAATAATCAGCAGCTTGTTTTGTGTTGTAGGAGCAGCTGATGATGCAAAGGGATCACAGCACTCAGGTGGACAACTTTGTCACGCAGCACCACAAAGAGAAGGCGTCCCTGGAAAAACAGCAAGAAAAGGCGATAAGGAAAGCTGGGTATGCCATAGTGAGACATTGCTGTCACTTCTCGAGTCATTTCAGTGCAATTCATGAGAAACCTAATTGATGTCATGCAAAAACATTTAACAATGAAACAACTGCAATGTAGCAGCACATTGTTCTTCCAGTCGTGTTTTTCCCAGTACCCCCAAATGACCTTCTGCATTGATGTATTGCAGTGAAAGGAGGCGTTTGTGTGTGATGATGGAGACAAACATGAAGATAGAGGCCATAACCACGGTGCATAAAGAGAAGGTATGTGGAGGAGTTTCACTTGAGAGACATATGATATAATACAGCTCTGGAAAAAATGAAGAGACCACTGTGTATGGAATGAATTCCCTGCCGGAACGTCTGTACTCGTAGAAATATCTTGTGCTCATGAAAAGAATTTGTGTACACGTGGAAATATTTTGTGCTTGTGAAAAGAATTTGTGTACACGTGGAAATATTTTGTGCTTGTAAAAACAATGTGTCCTTGTGTGAAAAACTGTCATGTCTCTATAACAAAGTTTTGTGCTTGTAAAAAAAAATGTGTCTCTGCGTGAAAATCTGTTTTGTCTCTGTAACAAAGTTTTGTGCTTGTAATAAAAATTTGTGCTTGTAAATAGATTTTTTGTACATGTAAAAATACTTTTGAGAAAAAAACAAATCTCCCACAGGCACAAATCGTATTCACAAGCACAGTTTCTTTTTACGAACACAAAACCAGTCAGTGAAATCTCTGCCAAAACTTCTCAGCCAATCACCAAACGTCTTACTCACCGGCCAATCAAGTTGCCGCCTTTATTTAGAGCAATGAGCGGGAGCAATGGTACGCGAATTCTATATGTAGCCATGTACAATAAAGTAGCCAGGTTAACGGCGAACTTGCTGCAGTTGTCTGGTGTTTTTAATCGGGAGTTTTAAGACAAGTTCTAAATTACATTATGAACAGGCGTGCTTGAAGTGGGCCGCGGTGTTCTGGCACCTCTTTTCATTTCAGGGGACGTGAATATGAAGGCACTGTTATGCAGCGCTGAAAATGTATTTTACAATCCATTTGAGTCCCAACCCTATTGCAGGGCAAAAGTCTATCCTTATTATATACTTAATATGGTGATCTGGTGCTTACTGATTATTATATTTTGGTTAAATGAGGCTCAAAAACGAAATTCCAGTAGTCTGGTCTCCTCGTCAGCATTTGCTAGCGTGACAGCGGGGAGTGTAGTCCTATGTACCTGCCTTTTCCAGACGCATGTTGCGTAGGGCAATAATCAATGATAAACCGTTAGACAGGGCTGTTTTGAGAATGCAGTGCCTTCATATTCACGTCCCCTGAAATGAAAAGAGGTGCCAGAACACCGCGGCCCACTTCAAGCACGCCTGTTCATAATGTAATTTAGAACTTGTCTTAAAACTCCCGATTAAAAACACCAGACAACTGCAGCAAGTTCGCCGTTAACCTGGCTACTTTATTGTACATGGCTACATATAGAATTCGCGTACCATTGCTCCCGCTCATTGCTCTAAATAAAGGCGGCAACTTGATTGGCCGGTGAGTAAGACGTTTGGTGATTGGCTGAGAAGTTTTGGCAGAGATTTCACTGACTGGTTTTGTGTTCGTGAAAAGGATCTGTGCTTGTGAATACGATTTGTGCCTGTGGGAGATTTGTTTTTTTCTCAAATACAAAGTATTTTTACATGTACAAAAAATCTATTTACAAGCACAAATTTTTATTACAAGCACAAACCTTTGTTACAGAGACAAAACAGATTTTCACGCAGAGACACTTTTTTTTTTTTTACAAGCACAAAACTTTGTTATAGAGACATGACAGTTTTTCACACAAGGACACATTGTTTTTACAAGCACAAAATATTTCCACGTGTACACAAATTCTTTTCACAAGCACAAAATATTTCCACGTGTACACAAATTCTTTTCATGAGCACAAGATATTTCTACGAGTACAGACGTTCCGGCAGGGAATTCATTCCATAACTGTAAAATTACTAGTTTCTCTGATTTCGCTATTTATAGGTACTGTAAATGTGTGATTCCAAATTCCAACTGACACTGGAAAGGAATGGTTGTCATACATGTAGAAATGCTGATTTTAGGAAAAT
This sequence comes from Coilia nasus, assembly GCA_027475355.1. Classification (NCBI taxonomy): domain Eukaryota; kingdom Metazoa; phylum Chordata; class Actinopteri; order Clupeiformes; family Engraulidae; genus Coilia; species Coilia nasus. Next base: position 31,172,383 of record CM050205.1, on the reverse strand, counting down.
TTGCTGTGGTCTCTTAATTTTTCCCAGAGCTGTACATTAGTATGGTATAGGGGGGGGGGGGGGGGGGATTGAAAATTAAAAAAAATCTGGCACCAACTCCCCACCCCCTCCAAAAACACATTAGTTTTGTGGCCGTACTTAACTCTGTACAGTGCTGAGTGTCACTGTTGTGCCTGCTTTTGCTCATGCCGGGAGTTGGGGGGGGGGGGGGGGGGGGGTTAGCTCCCTTTTATGTCATTAAATTCATGGTGCAGGTTGTGGGGCTTTTGTCTAACTGTTGTCTAACTTAGAGACCATTCATCAAAATGAACTAGCACTGCATGAAAAGTGGGATTTTCGTACCAGTAAATGCCCAGAAATTTCCCTAATTTTTGCCAATTAATGACAATTTACAGCCTTTGTACATCGAAGGCTAGCAACTTGTCAGGGTAGCCAGGTCATGTCCATGAGTGTAGCTGTGTGTTTGTGCGTGTGTATGTGCGTGTTTCTAGTTAAATTGTACATTAGGTATCTGGTGAAACGCAATTTTAATCCTCCATGTAATGCTTGTTACATAGTGACAATAAAGTACACTTTGACTCTGACTTTGGCCTCCCCCGCTGGGCAGGTGGAGGAACTGGTGTCCCAGCAGTCGGTGGAGTGGGCGGGGCTAATGAGTGGCCATGGCGCGGAGAACCTGCGGCTGCGGGAGCAGCATGTGCTGCAGCAGTGTGAGGCGCTGAAGGCTCTCCTAGCATCGCTGCAGCAGCACCATCGCCAGCAGCTGCAGCTGGTCCACAACGGGTGAGAACCAGCAGCACTGATGGTCACCAAGTATCTCTCTCTCTCTCTTTTTCCGTCACTCTGTCACTCTCTTTCTGTCTGTCTCATGCTCTCTGTTTTTTGCCTTTTCTCTCTCTCTATATCTCTCTCTCTTTCTGTCTGTCTCATGCTCTCTGTTTTTGCCTTTTTCTCTCATTCTCTCTTTCTCCGTCTTTCTCTTTCCCTCTCCCTTTCTTTCACTCTCTCTTAAATTCAAATTTAAAGTTGCTTAAATGACATAACTGTTGAAATACAGTATTGCTGTGTTCTGTGTTGTAGAACATGACATGCATTTGCAAAATAATTAAGTATTAAAAAACATTCTTTGATTCTCTCTCTCTCTATCTCTCTCTCTCTCTGTCAGTCTGTGCTCACATATTTTGGCTTGATAAAACCCAACGCTGATGTGAGTGCTGTATTGTTTTATTCATTCATTGTGTGCACTTGCTCCCCCTGAGGTACAGTGTATTTGCAGTAGGAAGAGAAGTATTGATCAGATTTTTTTGTATATACAGCATATTGTTTCATTTAGCAAACACTTTTATCCAAGTTTCTTACACAGTAGTATTGATGGATTTTTCTAGCCTTGCTGTGTGTGCTTCCTAAAAATGGTGGCCCAGGCTATTGTATTGTATATAAATACAAACATGAAAACTTTATTATCCACAGATGTGGACATTTGCCTTTAGTTTTACCATAATAACACATAAATATGCCATTTTAGACATTGTGTGAGAAACAGGTCACTCTTCCAGCTGGGCTGCAAGCTGGCACAGCTGGCACACAAATATTTGACAGAACACAGGTGTGGTGCATTTGGATTAAAAACCGAACTTGTTTCCGCTCAGGGTGTCATTCAGGGAGTCTTTTGAAATCCACAGGAGACTTATGTGGGGAATTCTTTAATCACTCTTGCAAATTAGCGCATTGTCTGCTTCCACATCCACAGGGCTTGTTTACTTTAACATGTCAGTGTGAACCCTATATAAAACAGAGCAGATCATTGTGAGAATATTATATAATACTGTATATATTTCACATTTAACAAGTCAGTGTTTTCTCTTCTGACAAATTCATTAGTACAACTGTTGACTGTTAAAGATGGCATACAGTCGAATAGTTAAATGGAGTATTGCACCTCATTCTCTCTCATGTTCAAATAAAATGCATGTCCATTTAACTAAAGTAAGTAGGCTTTTTCTTTATAATGGGTTCCTAAGGAGAGGAAAAAGCTTAATGTCAGAAAACAGCAGCCAACCAGCACCAAACGTCTTATGCACATCTGTAGTCATGCCCACTCTCACCGCTCCAAAACTCAAAACCAAAATCCCAACATTATGGACTCTGTCAACGTTAAGCCTTTTCCCATAGGCGCCCATTACAAAGAAGACGCTTAATGTAGCTTAATGAGCAAAACGCTTAATGTAGACTGCGTCTAAAATATTGGTATTTTAGTTTTGATTTTTTGAGAGGTGAGAGTGGGCATGACTACAGCTGTCCATGAGAAGTGTTGTGATGATTGATGGTTGTTTTCGAACACTAAGCTACGTTAAGCCATTTCCTTATAGACTTCAGTGGCTCAATGGCTTAATGTTGACATCTCCCATACTATGAGTTTGGCTTTGACCATTTGACAGCTGTCAGTGTTGGTGAAAGTGTGTATATGAGCTGAATTTGATGCTGGTTGATTGGTGTTTTCTGACATTAAGCTACATTAAGCTTTTTCCTCTGTAGGCACCCATTATAGAGAAAAAGCTTAACATAGGTTAATGTCCGAAAACAACGATCAATCATCACAAAACTTCTCATGAACATCTCTTGTCATACACACTACGACCACACCAAATATCAAGACAGAAATCCCAACATTATGGACGTAGTCTGCGTTAAGGTTTTTCGTGTACATAAGCTTCTATGGGGAGGAAAATGTTTAATGTAGCTTAATGTCAGAAAACGGCAAGCAATCATTACCAGACTTATCCTGTACATCTCTAGTCATACTGTCTCCCACCTCTATGAAAATCAAAGCATTTCTCCCACTATAGAGAAAAGGCTTACGGTGCGTTTCCATTACAGCGATTTTCGCCTCGCTCTCACTGACTTTGAATGGAGGTGAAATTTTGCCTGATAGGGCGAAGGCAGGGTGAATTCGCAGGGGGAGGCGAAATACAGTTGGCGTAACCTGAACTTTATTTAAATGAGAATGATGCGATAACCAATTATATCAGCGTGTGATGTGTTTAGTGCATGACGCTGGCTGAAGAGGCGGGAGTTACAAAAAAACTCCAACATGGCGGACGCTCGTGGAAGTGAAACGTGAAAGTGTTTATATGATTTAAAGTCTCTGGGTGACCAAAAGTGATGGTGCCATCACGGATTGCTGTTTAAATGTAACACGAACTGATTTAAGAAAACCAGGCTACTTTAGATTGCCATTTAATCACTTGAAGTTTTAAGTTAGCAGAGTTAGCTTACAACTAGCTAACTACTAACAAGCTGGCTAACATATACGGTCACAAGCTTGTACTAGTACACTTCTTGCATTTGTAGAACGACATTACAACACTTAAATATTATCTAGGCAACCCAGCAATAGTAATAAGCCCATGTAGACCCTGCAGTTGGACACCCCTCTTCTCGAACACTGACAGCTGCCAAGAGCCGAATGTCAAAGCCGAAGTCCCAATAGAATCGATGTCAACATCAATGTAGTTTTCTTCTCTGTTCATGTTAATGAAGAAAATATTTTCCTCGTCCATCCAACAATTTCCCATCGGTCCCACATGGGTCAAAATAAGAGTCCTTGAACATGTATCATACAATCTCAAAACATCACATGCTCACACATTATCTGAAATCAACAATAACAAAAAATAATACAAATCATATCCATATGAGAACATAACTCAACAATCAAGCTATATCAATTGAAGTCTATAGGCCAAGATAGTTAAAGGCTTAACATAGCGTAATGTCCGAAAACAGCAATCAGTCCTCACCAAACTTCTGGTGGACATTTGTAGTCATATATACTCCCACCACTCAAAAATTCGAAACCGAAATCTCAATATTGTGGACGCAGTATACGTTAAGCATTTTCCTTTCCATTTGCGCCTATGAAGAAGAAAACGCTTAATGTACTTTAATGTCAGAAAATATCTATCAATCATCACCAAATTAAGCTCAGAAACCCTTTCTTAACAACACTGACCTAATGGACTAAAGTTCTAATACAATCGAAGATGTCAACATTAAACTATTTATTCATTGAAGTCTATAGGCTAAGATAGGAAAAGGCTTAACATAGTGTAATGTCAGAATACAGCAATCATGCATCACCAAACTTCTCGTGGACATTTCTAGTCATACACACTCCCACCATTCAAAAATTCAACACGGAAATCCAAATATTATGGACGCAGTCTACGTTAAGATTAAGTTCAAACACCTCTTCTCAGTAGTACTTACTGCTGATAAAAAGTGAAATCCTAAACCCTCATGATATGGGTGCTATCAACACTAACCGATTCCACTTAAGTCAAAGAGGAAAGCTTCAGAGAACTTCCATCAGTGGTCACCAAATTTCTCAAACACATCGATCTTTTCATTAGCACTCACAACTGCCAGATAATCAAAACGAATTCATAGTGTTGTGTGTCACACCAAGGCCGTCTTTTTATTGAAGAAACTAGCCTAGTCTACTAACCACTAAGCTAATCACTTTTACTGGTTAAAGGGTTAAAGTGTAGAGACCAACGGTATAGGAAACTGGTTAGTGATTGGTCAGTTCTTTGGCCAACCAGACATTAAAAACATGTTGATGGTCCAATGACAACTAGATGTACCGCATAGCGGTACATGGTATGACCGCCGCAGTATATTGAAATGTGGGAACTGTTGGTATGATGAGTGTGTGGTAGAGCAGTGTTGTGAGGTGAGAATTTCTGTGGAAATGATTTCCTGGAAGTGGGCATGGATGTGGGTTTTGAATGAATGACATTGTGTGTGTTTGTGTAGTGTGTAGGAGTGATTTGTCAAGGCAAGGAATAGGCAAAATGAGATTTTGTACAATTACAGCGCCTCCTTTGATAATTTTTTGTTAGCATTGTCTGTAGATGACATATACCAAATTTGGTGAGATTCACATGAACGGCCTATGACGAGTTTGTTCAGATTCATTTTCGCAATATTAAAATATAACGGAAATTGTTCTCGTTGGAAGTGGGCGTCGACCAGTGTTTTCAATGCGTGAGGGTCAATAGATTTCACGATAAAAAAAAATCGTTGTAAACGTAAGCATTTTCTAGATAATAGGCAAAATCACATTTTCTACAATTACAGCGCCCCCTATGGACCAAATTTTATGGCATGTTCTGTGGTGTTAGAGGTCTTTGTGGTGATCGTGCATGACGTATTTTGCGCAGTTCCCCCCTTCTCGGTCCAAGATATTTCCTTCAGAGAGATCATGGGCAATTCCCATTGAAAACATACCAATCGACCTTAGCTAAAGCTTCCTGTGAAAATGTGCAGCACATGCCTGTATATTGCCCATGAAACCTTAAACAGGTGCAAAACATGGTGTATGCCAACCAAAATAGTCAGCGCATCTGTCATGATGAACTTACTGGGCTTTGTTTAGATAGCAAACGACATACAGCCTTTCAATGATGCGCAAAAGGGGTAGAGGGAAAGAGACAAAATCTGGAAGGAAAAAACCCAGGACAAAACATTTTCATTATACAGTTAACCCGGCTCCAGACTCCACCCTTTCAAATCTTCAGTCCAAAATTCCACCTAGTATTAAAACAGCACAACACACACACATGGACAACACACATGGTTCCTCACAGCAGGTCAATATAGCCGGTCCAGAAGCAACAGCAACATTACAGGGGATAGCCACTTTTGGACCTTGGATACAGTACATACTGAGCCAGATTGGTCAACAGTAGCTCCCAGAAGCCAATGTCTACAGTATCTCCAAAGACCTGGCTTGAGGGAGAAACTATTGAGCAGGCCATTACAAGTTACATTAGTGAATGTAAGGTGTCAGACTCTGTTCTGTGTATGCCCACCTTTATTTACTAGATGGCCGCAGTTTAAAGCTTTGGCCCAGTTTTACAGCTGTGTGCAGCACAAGGAGCTTTAAATTCTGACACTGTCTTCATTCTCTTCAACACCGATGTAAATGGGCCTGGTTTACACTGGCTCCTTGCAGCTGCAAAGTTCAGGGAAAAAGATGTCCATGTCTTTAACTCAGAGGTTGTTGCATGCATGTACACAGCAGCTGGAAAAGACTTTCAGGCAACTGACTCGACAGTAGCTGATGTTATAAATGCCCCAAAACAAAGCAATGGGTATGACTGCGATGTTTATTCCATTGCATATGCCTGTGCAGCAATTAGGAACTGACGCTTAGGGCCAGTTGACAGCCATAAGGCAAGACTGTGGGTTCACTCTCTTGTTGAAAAGTATAAGGAAGTGAAACACGGAAGGTCAGGCCTGTCACAAAAAAAGTTGGCCAACCAGACATTAAAAACATGTTGATGGTCCAATGACAACTAGATGTACCGCATAGCGGTACATGGTATGACCGCCGCAGTATATTGAAATGTGGGAACTGTTGGTATGATGAGTGTGTGGTAGAGCAGTGTTGTGAGGTGAGAATTTCTGTGGAAATGATTTCCTGGAAGTGGGCATGGATGTGGGTTTTGAATGAATGACATTGTGTGTGTTTGTGTAGTGTGTAGGAGTGATTTGTCAAGGCAAGGAATAGGCAAAATGAGATTTTGTACAATTACAGCGCCTCCTTTGATAATTTTTTGTTAGCATTGTCTGTAGATGACATATACCAAATTTGGTGAGATTCACATGAACGGCCTATGACGAGTTTGTTCAGATTCATTTTCGCAATATTAAAATATAACGGAAATTGTTCTCGTTGGAAGTGGGCGTCGACCAGTGTTTTCAATGCGTGAGGGTCAATAGATTTCACGATAAAAAAAAATCGTTGTAAACGTAAGCATTTTCTAGATAATAGGCAAAATCACATTTTCTACAATTACAGCGCCCCCTATGGACCAAATTTTATGGCATGTTCTGTGGTGTTAGAGGTCTTTGTGGTGATCGTGCATGACGTATTTTGCGCAGTTCCCCCCTTCTCGGTCCAAGATATTGGCAACTCAAAATCACAATTCTTGCATTTACCCATATCACTAGGTGGCGCTATCCTTCAAGTGAGCATTTATGGGCTTGGTCGATACGTCTCTGTAACACCGACATATCACAAAAATTTCATGTCGTTGGGTGAAACGTTCATTGAGTTATTCTGCAAAAACTTTTGCCGGTCTCCCCCTCTTTAACGGACACTGGCACAGCGGGGGGGTGGGCCTGGGGGACCAAAAGGCGTTATTCGCTCACAAACTTCTTGGGCTACATGCCTACAAACATTCATGTCTCCCCGAGTTTTAGTGTCCCGGGAATCGTTGACGAAAAATCTGTGAAAAAAAAAATGGCAAAAAATAACAACGGGTCATCAGTGTTTAAAAAGCATGTCTACACTTTGATGGATCCCAGTATTTTGCACTACCTGGGGGATGAAACAGTGTATGTGCCAATGAAGCATGGGAATGCAAAAACAGAGAGGCTTTTCATTCCATCTAAAAAGCAAGTATTTGCCAATATCCTTCAGAGAGATCATGGGCAATTCCCATTGAAAACATACCAATCGACCTTAGCTAAAGCTTCCTGTGAAAATGTGCAGCACATGCCTGTATATTGCCCATGAAACCTTAAACAGGTGCAAAACATGGTGTATGCCAACCAAAATAGTCAGCGCATCTGTCATGATGAACTTACTGGGCTTTGTTTAGATAGCAAACGACATACAGCCTTTCAATGATGCGCAAAAGGGGTAGAGGGAAAGAGACAAAATCTGGAAGGAAAAAACCCAGGACAAAACATTTTCATTATACAGTTAACCCGGCTCCAGACTCCACCCTTTCAAATCTTCAGTCCAAAATTCCACCTAGTATTAAAACAGCACAACACACACACATGGACAACACACATGGTTCCTCACAGCAGGTCAATATAGCCGGTCCAGAAGCAACAGCAACATTACAGGGGATAGCCACTTTTGGACCTTGGATACAGTACATACTGAGCCAGATTGGTCAACAGTAGCTCCCAGAAGCCAATGTCTACAGTATCTCCAAAGACCTGGCTTGAGGGAGAAACTATTGAGCAGGCCATTACAAGTTACATTAGTGAATGTAAGGTGTCAGACTCTGTTCTGTGTATGCCCACCTTTATTTACTAGATGGCCGCAGTTTAAAGCTTTGGCCCAGTTTTACAGCTGTGTGCAGCACAAGGAGCTTTAAATTCTGACACTGTCTTCATTCTCTTCAACACCGATGTAAATGGGCCTGGTTTACACTGGCTCCTTGCAGCTGCAAAGTTCAGGGAAAAAGATGTCCATGTCTTTAACTCAGAGGTTGTTGCATGCATGTACACAGCAGCTGGAAAAGACTTTCAGGCAACTGACTCGACAGTAGCTGATGTTATAAATGCCCCAAAACAAAGCAATGGGTATGACTGCGATGTTTATTCCATTGCATATGCCTGTGCAGCAATTAGGAACTGACGCTTAGGGCCAGTTGACAGCCATAAGGCAAGACTGTGGGTTCACTCTCTTGTTGAAAAGTATAAGGAAGTGAAACACGGAAGGTCAGGCCTGTCACAAAAAAAGTTGTTGTGCTACAGAAGAAAAATGCAGACATATGACGCAGAAACAAGTGCCATGTGTGTTAGAGTGAGAGGGTACAACGCCATCAATTCACCTGACAGTGAGACCGTATGCTATTCCTCCACATGCAAGGGTGACGCTGCATACAATGATGAGTACACTTTGTGTGTACTTTCTAGACGGTGGTTTCACCTTAACTGTGCAAAGCCAGCGGATCGCTTAGCAATTGCCTCTACTGACTACTAAAAGTGTCTGATGTGTTCAAGCTGAACAAGCTTGTGTGTTAAACTGTTCACAACATGTACATACTTTTTCCTGTAGTTATCCTCACAAAGATATGACAAAGCTGTAAAGACAGAAAGAGAAAAAAAAAAATGTTTTTTATGTAAATAGTTACTGAATTAAATGTTCCACTTGTTTGCGGTTACAGTTAGGCTACACACATAATGATCAATAGTCAGCAGTCAATCTGTACAGTAGTCTCTAACACCTTGTGCAGTGGCATCTGGCCCCAGTACAAACATCCCCCAGCTGTGTCTGATTGTTACTGCTGGGTAGTTAAAAAAAACCAGCAACCTGCTCACGCCCTGGACACATGGGCAGCCAAAGTCCACCGGTAATTAATTTAAGCGGGTATGAACAAACTGGTGATATTAGCGTTTACATATTAGTTCAGTTCATCTCTTTAACTAAAAAACAATAAATACAATACGCTACAGTAAAATATATGCTATGATGCCGTAAAAAATGTCTACAGTTAAAAAAATGTCTAGTTTAGAGTTTAGTTATCAGAAGCATTCATTTTGCTATACGACTAATTGCCTTTGTGATTCATCTAAACCAACATTATGGGTTAATGCGACTTAAACCTTATAAAAATGTAAAGAAAAAAGTTTACCTTAGTGGCAGTCCTTTATCCGACAACTTGAAGACAACTTTTGACGAACTTTTTCTCTGACGAACGGTCACCTGACCATCTAAACAAGTTGATTGTACTACCTCTTCTCCTATTCTTCCTGCTGGTTCGTGTTCCTCAATCGACTTGTGCGGACTTTCATCATGGTGGCGACGAGAAACTACAGCAAGGTACTGCCTGTCAAAACTATTTTATTAATAAATGTTGTGTACAGTTACAAAGTTCTCAGTGCCTCGTTTTTAATGTCAGGACCTGTGTTGTACTACCGATGGAGTGTGGAGTTTCTTCGAGCTGTTTTAATGGTTTAAAAATAGCGTAGTCGTCATGCTTCGTCTGAGGGCACCTACCACTTCCATTGTTAGCCTTCTGGGACAACCGATAAAAAATAGTTAAACTCTGAATGCAACAGGCTAAATCAAATTTGCTCCCCGGTATACATACCAACTCGGTATGATGTTTTAACATGCCAATTTTCATTTTACACCGAAGTTCTCCTTTAAGCCTTTTCCTATCTTGGCCTATAGACTTCAATGGATAAATAGCTTAATGTTGACATCTTCGATTCTGTTAGGACTTCGGCTTTGATTTTTTGGCAGTTGTCAGTGTTGGAGAAGAGGGGTGTCTGAGCTGATTTCGGTGATGATTGTTGGATGTTTTCTGACAATAATGTACGTTAAGCCTTTTCTCTATAGTGGGCGCCTATGGCGAGAAAAAACTTTAATGTCGACTGCATCCACAAAAATGGGATTTCGGCTTAGATTTTCATAGAGGTGGGAGACGGTATGACTAGAGATGTTCAGAAGACGTTTGTTTTTTTTGCTCGCCGGTATCTGACATTAAGCTACGTTAAGCGTTTTAGGATGTACTTCTTTTCACAACTACAATTGAACTACAGCTGATTAATGTGGTGTATATAAAGGCCTAGAGCTCCTATGACCACATATGGCACTGGCCTGTGATTTTTATGTGTGATGACTGGGGCTCCCTTGTGGCGTCAAGAGAAACAAGTATGTGACAAGAGGAAAGTATGTGAAGTTCCCAAATGTATTACCAATGCGAGAGAAGTAATATTGGCAACTCTCTGATTATGTCAAATTCTTCCCGGCCCTCTGTGATGTCTCTTATTGATTTGAGAAGAATGTAATGGCCTTTCAATCCTCCGCTTAACATCTTCCCAGCGATAGCCTTCAGAGCTGCTTCCTGGATTTGTTCGGCAGAAAACAACTGTAGCACTAGAAGAGACCTTTCACTTACATGGACAATTTAAAACGCTTTTGGCACTGGCTCTTGTGTAATTTAGGATTGTAATCTATTGTATTGGTTATGTTAATAGCCTGTTAAATGTTGTTTTAACCCCTACTCAGCATATTTTACACCATCTGTCAAACCGCATAGAGCAGATTGTTATATTTGAAACACGCAAAAAAGAAATGGAATTTTAATATGAGGTCCAGAAATGCGTAATTGAGATGTATCTCTGAATATCTATGTATAATTCATCACAGCTCAGATTATTGAGATGCATATCAAGAATAATCTCATATTAAATTCATCATTGATAGCAATATGCTAACACCCGTTCCCTCAGGGTGGCTAAATGGAAGAATTATTATGGTCCCTTTCTTGCTTATTTATTACAGCAATGATGGATATCATGTCAAGACTTGCAGTGTAATTGTGACGCAGGTATTATAACACTGTAGGAACCTACACACACAGAAAAGAGCTCATTCTTGTGACTTTCCCAAAAGGCAGGGCAAAGAGATTCGTGCAAAACAAGCCAAATCCTCAATGGAGAGCAGCAAAGCCATCAGTCAAGATAAAAGCATCAAAAACAAGGCAGAGAGAGAAAGGTAAGATGATTTTACTTCTAAATTTCAAAACTTCAAAAATTTCAGAAATTCCCTTCTGGATTGGCATGCTGGTTTTGGCCTTGAGATTGCTGGCGCGTACACTTTTTGGGTGAGCTTCTGTGGTGGTGTAGCAGGCCTGCTGAACAGAAAGAGTGTGTGAGTGGTGTCCTACTTGCCTTGTGCAGTACTGTGAAATTGCTCTCTCCTATGACAGGAGGGTGCGCGAGCTCAACAGCTGCAACACAAAAAAGTTCATGGAGGAGAGAAAAAGGGTAACCTCATCATAGACAGTGTGTGTGTGTGTGTATCTAAGTGTAGTATGTGTACTGGTGTGTGTGTGTGTGTGTGTGTGTGTATATGTGTGGGTTTGTGCGTGCATGTGTTTGTTTGTTTATGTGTGATTGTGTGTATGTGTGGGTTTGTGCGTGCATTAGTTTGTTTGTTTATGTGTGATTGTGTGTATGTGTGTGTGCATTGGTGTTTGTGTGCATGTGTGTGTGTGTGTCTGCGTAAATTTACTGTACATGTGTTGGCAAGTGTTGTGACGTAACAGCAACTGTGTTGGTTTGACGGGCTGCCTCTCCCATGTTAATGTTGCTGACAGCTGTACATGAGGCAGTCAAAGGAGACGGAGCAGCTACAGACAGCCCAGCATGAGCAGCTGGATGCACTAGGCAAATACATGGAGCAGGTACCGTCAAATCATCAGCAAAACACACACACAAACACGCATGCACACTGCATGCGCACACACAGATGCACCAGTCTTTTTCATTCTTTGTCATAAATTTCCATCACTTGTCATTGGCTTGCAAAGCAACATGGCAAACCCCATTTTTAATTCAAGTACAACTCCTCTTTCTCTCTCTCTCTCTCTCTCTTTAGCTTTTGCGATCACATCATTCAAAACATCACGGTGAGTTTCCTCTCCTCCTCTCCTTCCTTCTCCATTCAAAAGAATTCAGCACAAACATCTACTGACTCATGATTCTTTTATTGGACCCCTTCAGCGTTGTTGCAGCCTTCAGTTTTGGCCAGACTTCAGGCTATGTTTAAAATGATGCAAGGAAACTCGGCGAGTCCCCCAGGGTTATCTGTTTATTTCACCAGCAGAAAGGATGATGATGGCAAGAGTTGCCTCGCCATTAGATATTCTTTAATAAGAGACAGAAAGATAGACAGATAGATTGACAGAGAGGAAGAGAGAGAGAGAGAGAGAGAAAAAGTGAAAACCGCCATCATGAATGTTTCATGTGCTCTCATAGGTGTTGCTGCAGTGGAGATTCAGAGGCGTTGAATAAATTGCTTAATAATTAGATATCTCTCTGAGGGGGAGATTAGGGGGACCTAAATAATGCACAATCAAACTTCACAAAAACTCTCTTTCATACTCCAAAATGCTATTGTGTGACTGCTGTGCTGTGTGCTACACCGCCCAGAGGCTCTGCCATCTTGTATTTGTGTATCATGCATTTTAAACTCCTGTGACGAAACCCTAATGAAATATTTTCACGGTAGCCCACTTGACACACCACCATGCTAACGTTGGCTACTGTACTTTTTTTGCCTGACAGACAAAGAGACACAAAGGGGGGGGGGGGTTTATTAGAGCTGCTTTATTAGAGCACCGTCTACCAATCATACATCAGTAAAGCAGCCAGAGAAAGATGGTAATGAGGGAGAGAAAAAGAGTCTTAGATTACATTGGGGATTACAGAGATGTAGAATTAAGTGGGAAGAGCATAAGAAAAAGCAGGAGAGAAAAAGCAGGAGAGAGAGAGAGGGGAGAGAGAGATAGAGAAAGAAAGCAGGAGAGAGAGAGTGAGAAAGAGAGAGAGAGAGCGAGAGAGAGAGGAGGAGGAGTAGCAGGAGGAGGAGTATTGTCTCTGAAGGCACTAGTTTGTGTGTGTTTGTGTAGTTGCCTCCTTGCATTACCCACAGTGCTCGGCCGATATGCTGCTGACCTGGACACGCGGCAGCTCCTCCAGTACTGGGGGAAACGCCAGTCTGTGTAGCTGACATTACCCATTCTTGTCTCTCTCTCTTCTCCGATTTGAAGGACTGACAGGGCTAGGCTAGCATTCCTCTCTTTGCCTCAGTAGGCCAATTGGTAGGGTGAGGTGCTAGCAAGCCCAAGGTGAAGAATGTTGTCTCTAGGAATCAGATCTGCTGTAGAGGGGAAAATAGCCTCTGTGCTGCAGTTTCCTTTTCCTTTTAGTCAATTGTACATTTTTTAAGTGATAAAAGACTTGTTTGTTGGATTTTTAGGACAGATTTGTTAATTATGTGCATGGCCATGTACTACATAGCTTTCCCTGTGCTTTTTCTTAAAGGCCATGAAGATGGAGAACACGAGAAAAGACAACAAACAAGCCACAGCGATACAAGCAGTGAAACGTAATTAAGATGCACTGTAAAAATAAAGCATAGAACCAACTCAAAAAAAGCATTTAGTAAACTTGCGGCATGGATGTTTTTACATTGGTTTAACTTAACAATGGCACGTTTAATTTAAACTAACACGAAAATATCCATGTAGCGTTTTGGCTTTTTTTTTTCAGTGTATTTTTTGGTGTAGGAGTTACAATACAAAACATACAGGCTTTTCATATATTGATTCATATTCATGTCACCTAATGATTAAATTTGTTGTATTTATTCGATTATCATGAGGATGTGTTGTTTTATTTCGGTGTTGCTCAGAATGTTGTGTTGTTACCTGCACTGTATTTTCCCTCATTTGTGAATATGGATGTTTCTTCTTCACAGAAGTGAGCAAGTCGAGGGAGAGAAACTAATGACTCTCACTTCCCTCTGCTAATGATGGTACATTTACTGTAGGTTTAGGGAATGAGGTAAGCCACCAAAGGCTCTTCAGTTTCAGTGCCATTAAGACAAGTTAAGCCCACTTTGTTGGAATAACTGGCCAGAGTTGAGCCTCTCTTATCTCCCTTTTCTGGCATGCAAAAAAACCCTTCTGGGTTTTTTTTTACTGTGTTTTGGTTTTTTAAACATTCACATACCGGATAATCTAGGTTTGAAGACACAGACATTCAAAGCAAATATAGCTACATTTCATAATGTGACTTGTCATTTTTGAATTTGCAAAATAACGCTTCAGTTTTATTACTTTTGTTTTTGCACTGTTGGTGTACACATCCCATCCTAGCATTCTGTCATTGGTGTGTGTAATGTGGTCCTTTTAATGTCTTTGCCAACCGCTAGAGAATTGTTTATGCCAGACTACGTGTGTATGAGTAGCTGTGCCTAGTGTGCCATGCACTAAAGCAGTGTGTCTTAACTGACTAGCCTGATGAAGATCCCACAGGACCGAAACGTTTCCTGATTTAAATAAATAAAATCCACTTAGAGCATACACAGTGTGTAGACCACTTTTTCACTTGTTGTTTTCTCTTGATGTGCACACCTTTCTCCACTTTCTGATAAAAATAAACAGAAATAAAAAGTAATATTCTAGTCTTATCACTTCATGCAGTCACAAAAAAAAAAAATGTTTGGCAGTTTCCAACTGTAAGATGATATTTACATTTGATGTGAATCTAAGTTCTAAGCCAAAAATTTGTAAAAGGACCAGAACACACGCTCCATGTTTTTCCAGAGAGGACCTGAAGAAGTGGCCTAAGATGGAATACTTAGTACTGGCATTTATGCCAGTCAATCAGATCAGAGGGCATGCAGTAATGGCATAACATTTTGAGGTGCGATTTACTTTATAGCTAGCCTGATAAACCAGCCCCTCATACTTCATTTCATTTTGTACAGACGGTCTGGCCTTGCTGATGTTGACATTCATGTATTCGGACCAAGCACATCCGAGCCAATCGGCGAACAGAGGGAGTGTTCGTGAGCGATGATATTGACTTTGTGTGCTACATTTGAAATGTAGTGTGTAGGTAGGCTAATTAGAACAGCCGTTAGCGATTGGGTAAAGGCAGACCTACTCGTTTTAAACTTCAGCAGGGTCCACAGCTCCAGGAAGAAATCGTTTCTCAATGCAGCAAGGCCAGACCCTCTGTACAAAATTAAATGAAGAACTAGGGGCTGGTTTACTAGGCTATTTTATAGTGGGAACTGGCAAAAGAAACATGGCCGATATAGCTGGGGGAAAGAGATATTGTCAGTGAAAAAAAAAATCCAGTGAAAATATATTTTTCACAGTATATATATATATATATATATATATATATATATATATATATATCCTATTTATACATATATACATTATGCTAGCCTGACCATATTGTAATTACATTATTCATTAATTCATATACAGTATTAGCCTGGCTATCGCAACTCTGCGAGCATTGGTCTGGCCAAGCTGTCTTGTAAACCCATTTCTCAGAAGGCGGGCTTAACCCGCCTCTTTCAAATGCCTCTGTTTGCTACTGGATGAAGCTTCAACCAATCACACCCCTCTGTCGTACACGCAGCAAAGGAAACTGCTTGATCCAAACTAAAAGTAGTAGTAGCCTGTAGTCATATAGAAATGGCGTTAAATGATTTTTGTCGGACTTGTGAGGTGAACATGACAGTGACTGGTGTTTTTGGGCATTCAATATTGATATTTGAAAAACGAATCATTGCGAATGACCACAACAACAGGGTTCTCGCAAAGCCCCATTGACTTGGCTACCAGCGGGGCTAACTGATAAATTCAAGTTTTACCGAAGCCGGTCGGTAGCATTGCGAAAACGTCCTTTCACCTAACAAATGGGCTGCCCTTTGCACTATTTTCAGAGAGAACGTCCCTTTGAATTGGCCCAAAACAGCAGCTACAGCTGCATTTAAATCTTGCCGTTGCTTCACGTTCGCCATGTTGACAGTGACTGAGATAGATTTCCAGTCGCTAAACTACCGCATCGTTGCCTTTTTGAAATGCTCGATTTTCATTACCGCCCATTCCGAGGCGTGAGCAGAAATGGTGTAGACAGGCAGCTTGGCCAGACTGACTTGCTAAAATGCAAATGCAGCGTCACCAAGGGGGTAGGAATATATCCGGAAGTTGAAGCACCCATGGGGAAATCTCAACCCGGAAAGGGCCCAATAGCATGTAGCATTCCGTTGACTTCCATTCATTTTAGCATCATTTTGAAATCAAACAACTTTACATGAGAAGCCATCTGTACCTTGATATTGGCATTATTGTAAACCGGAGAGGACACAGCAAAACATATTTGCTTCGGAATCAGATCAGATCGGAAATCTATCATGTTATTGCCTTGTAAGAAACGTTTATCTGAAATTATTCTAAAAATGATGCCATAAATCATGCGACGGCTAGTGAGTTTCTGTCGCACAGGAGAAAATTTACCGTACTGGTTGGATAACAAGCTGTAGCCACAGCCTTGCCCGTTTACTTTTCTATTCATGTTGGGGAAACATTTACATCACTATTTCCCTAAAAATAAGCTTAGAACTTGGTATTTGTTTGTAAGCAGAATCGCTATCTTTATGGATTTTACTATTCGATGCAAGTGAATTGAGAAGGATGGCTAAGCTAAGCTACACGCTATAGCTTGTAATTCACATGCTAACTAGCTAGCTCCCTTGACATGCTGGCTTGCAAGACTGTCTGGAACCAAAGTTAGTTGACGAAGAATCAAGTCCCCACGTACAATATTAGCCTCCCATTCCACTAAGTGATTGCAGCTATAACGGTAGAAGAATACTTATTAAGAAAATTATCGTACGCTGTATGATTTGTGATTGAGCATCTACCACTCAATTTATAGTATTTGGGTTCGCTGGCCGACGTGACCGTACATCACCCCGCGCTTGCGCAGTTGCCTGGTGACCAATTAAAAATCTCAAAATCGTGCTTCGATGGCTCCCATTGAAAACGACGCCATCCCACGGTCCATTCTGTTTTACTGTCTATGAGCGTCACAGGCAGTATGGGCACACCCAGGCTAATACAGTATAGCTTTTATATGTTAACCCCGGTCTCCCCAATATATGTCTATGCAAAGAATTATTATACCTCTTGGACATAAGATTATTTTTTATACTACTCTGCTCTGTGCATCCACAGTGTCAAAATAAAAACAATGCAGTTCACTCTGACTCCATCAATTTTCTACAAACCAGTAGTGCTTGCAGTAGGAATGTTGCAAAGGACCTTTAAAGCTGCATTATGTTGACTGGGGCCGCATGTTACAATCTTGTCCTGTGCCAAAACCAACTTTCCCAACGGTTCAAACACCATTTGATGGGCCTACACATCTCATTATTCCCCGAGTTCACAGGGAGACAGGGAAGGGAGGCTGACTTGTCAGAAAGCATGATAATGTTACATGACACAAGAGAACCCATTCAGAGCTCTCCTGCTCTGATGCAACACAAAAGCAACGGCTTTTGTTGTAATAAAGCCATGGGCCAGCTGATCGATTAGCTGATTAAATCTGTGCACACTTTTTAGTCACGGCTCGAGGAAAGCTCAATGAGAGCGAGCAAACTGAAAAAAAAATTAAACAGGCCTGGAGCAAGTCATTGAAACCCCCTCGAGAGGCATTCCAGAGGCAGTTTCAGCAAATGTAGACCAGCACAGCCAAAGTCAAAGCTCGGCTCACCAGGGCCTGATTAGCTGTAATAATTCTTATGAATGTCAGAGTCTCCCACAAGTCATGACACCCCCACCCCCTGTAAAGCATTTTAATGAGGTGGTACAACTATCACAAGGTTCTCGTTGATTCTGTTAGTGGAACAAATAATAGGCATGTTTTCCAAAACTAGAAAGTATGGGGGAATAAGTACATAAATGGGATGAATTACAGTATATGGTTTCTGACAGTCAGTGGTTTTGGTTGAAAAAATCAAAACAGATAAATCATTGCTTTTGATTTGCTTTTACAGTGTATCTAAATGTAACAACATGTAATATTATGTACTTGCACTGTACATAGGCTATCTAACACTAACCCTAATCCTAACTCGTACCCTAACCCTATGGTACAGTGTAAGTACATAATGTTACATACTGTTACAAACTTTGTTACACTGTATATCATGATATAAATATGTAAACGATGTAAACATACTATAACAGGGACCCTTTTTAATCTTTTTTTAATTAAGATTATGAAGTATATAGGAAAGAAAAAGATAAAACTGTAATCACCAGACCAAAATACTCAACTTATAAGACGCTGAATGTGTCTGTCACTACCTACTCATGCAAAAGTACCTCGGAGTTTCACGTGGGTGGTGGGAGGCTGTCAGCGTTCAGACGGCTGCTATAATTAGGACAGCTATAAAATGTAAACACACCGACAATGTGATTATGGACAAGGCAGTCCCTTGCTGGGTCCTATGAGAGGTTCTTTGATGAACACTGTTTTTAGGTTTGTATCCTTATAGTTCAAGAAACATTGCTTGCCACAAGAGAGTCCATGTTTGAATTTCATAAAACAAAGAAATAAGAAAGAAAAATAACTGTAGAGCACTGTGCGTAGTCTTCTGAGGCAATAGTAAAACTAGGACAAACGTTGACACTAAAAATTGAAGTATGACACTTAAAGAACTGCTCATGGATTACATATTGCAGCATTACATGGTGTATATACTCGATATGCTACACTGTGCATGAACTTAACTACAGTTTACAATACATTTTGGCCTCTTTAAAAGTATGTCACCAGATTTTCATCACATTTTTTGCCTGAAATGCAGTGACTGCCAAGCCTGTTTAACCAACAGTGACTCATAATACATACTATAAAGTCATTGTATTAGTTATTGGTCTTAATTCTGAATTCTGTTAACTAGATAGGGTGGCTAAATATGAAATAGATTTAATGCTATCAAATGTGTAATACTTGGCAGTCCAAGAAGGAAAGCTGAGAAGTTGGTTTTGCTCAGTGTGACACTTCTTATTTGTTTCTGTGGCTACTGACATGCTGATTCGAAATGTGGCCCTATGTTACACTGGCATATCACAAAAAGGCAATTTCTCACATTCACTCTTCTAAAGAGTTGTGCTGATTAGCAGACAGGGACATCCCAAGTTCAGAAAGTAAAAGCCCTGCCATATTTGTTTAAGCTAATTCACCAGACCAACTCATCCTAATTAGCACAACTCTTCAGCCAGGTAGATGAGCTAATTAGGAAAATTGACAATTGTGTTAGGAGCACAGGCGGAAAGAAGACAGGGTAGACCATTTGTTTCCCCAACTGCAACTTTCCCTGGAACTTTCTAATCCCAAGACCAACTCCCTAACCACTAGACCACAGCTTACCATTCTTAGGGGTGTTGTCAATCCAACATTCGATACTGTATGTTTGAATAACACTGTAAAACTCTTATGCATCAGCTTAAATAACTCCTTTAGTTGCAGATAGTCCTCTCCTTGAGGACAAGGGACAGGCAGAAGATTATTGCCTGCTGTTTGCTAGGGGTCACAGTGGATAGCCTGAGGTGTAGTCGAGGTGCACTGATGTGCCTCAGGTACTTTGCATCAAAGATAGAAATCTATCATCAAATTTGTCTACTGTCCACTTTGTCTCCATGCCCTTTTTTAGATTGTTTCTTCTCCGCATGTGAATTATTGGCATAGCTTCAGTGACTTCATTGATAGTCAGAGAAGAGTAGTGAGGGTTTATGCAGTACAAGGTTCTTGGAGCCCCAGCATATTTTGCATCAAATTGGTAGGACATTTGGACAGCCATTGTACCTGGTGTTTAGGGAGACATTTAGTTGTGTCACTGAACAGGCTAGTTATAGTGTGCAGTAGAATGAGAACCGTCTTTTCTCTTTTTCCTCTTTTCTCTGTCAATTGCTCTGTTATTGCCCGATGTTACAACATTCGCTGCAAAGCCAATCAGTGTGAAATCATTCATAATCAAATCAAATTGGGTGTCAGACCTGTGGATTTGCCACTTGATCTTTTAACCCTTAGCACACGTAAACCCCACCCCAAAGAAAAGGAAGGAGTGATCTGTGGCCGTCCAAACAAGTAGGTCCTTTACTGGGCAAGAGAGGAAGAACAGATTTAGCCTGGGGGCAACTGGGCACCACCTGTGAGATGTATGAGTTTTGTATCATGTAGTCAATGTGGTGAGTGAGACCCAAGCAGGTTTAGCTGTCTCAGACCTCTGTCTCTCCCCATGGATTTGACTCGGTCACATGTGTCCACCGGCAGCAGTTATGCCGAAGACTCCTCATTTGTCAGGTCGGGGTGCAGGGGACAAATGGGAGGTGGTTGGTTTGGGTCTCACAAGTCTCAGCCTGTGGGGAGGGCGACTTAAAATACATCACCCATGCCAGTCACCAGCACTACATTTTCAATTAGGTTGGAAAGGTCCTTATTATTATCCTTGTTAGCTGCTGATTATGTGATGACATTTGGACCTTGTTTTAAAAAAAAAATGCATACTAAATATATTCAGCCTCACCCATCGCCGAAGTAAAGGTGGGTGCATGTAATTATTGTTTTAGCGATGACACATCTGCCAGTTTAACCTTCGTTGCAGTGGTGCAGCACTGACTTGGTGGCTGGAATCTTAATGTTGGAGGCAGGGGTAATGACACTTCGTTTTGTCACACAATACACACTATTGTCACACAGTCTATCCTTACCCCCACAAATACAATTGCTGTAAGATATTTGCTGCGTGAATTAGCGTGTCAAATGAGGAATCATTGGAAAGTGTTCTGCTGTGTTGCTAACAATAGACAGGTTCGCCCGTGTTACAAGTTACATTTATTGTGAGCAAATTGCTTAATTAAATGTAACAACATCTACCAAATTTCATTAGAAATTTAGTTTTTTTGAACATTTTAAATCCACCCCACATAGCGTTGACTTTAAAATGCCACAGAATCATCTACATGTGTACTGCCCCCAATAATGTGTGTCTGTCTGTCTTTGTGTGTATATGTGTGTGTATGTGAGTATACGTGTGTGTGCGTGTGTGTGTGTCTGTGTCTGTGTCTGTGTGTCTGTCTGTGTCTACATATAGACTGACCCCAATAACATAGACATGGAGCATAGGCAGGCTGGCCCCCTCTGCACACATTACTCTCAACAGAGCAGGCAGGATATAAATATGCCTTGCATAGGCTTTAGTTTAATGCCCCCAAACCAAACAATCTCCCCATAACTATACCCAGTCTTAAATCATCATGAGCTACTTTTGTAGTAATCAGACTTCATAGTTTTTGTATTTGTTAATTTATGACATAGATATGAAGAAAATCTCTTATATTCCTGAAAAGGGAGTAACACAGCTAGTAACAACCACCTCTGGTGCTGCAAATGTCACTGACATATAAGGGAAACATAAATTGTAGGTAAACAAAGTGCACATTTTGCTTCCTTGTGTTTGACAAAATGGCCACTGGGATGCCTCCATCTGCCTCCTCTGTCCCGTCCTGTCACATTATTGCCATGTCCTCGTCCTCTTGGATGTCATCCAACTGACACTCACAAAAGGCAATGGCCTCATGTTTAACCCTTTACAAAACATGTTTGCTATTCAGGGATTAAGCAGTCATCTGGCTGCACTCATAGTAGTCAGTCATTTATTTAGTAAAATAGCTCCGATCAGACACAGATAGTGATGAAGCTTTGGAACATCATTAGACTACATCCAGATAGATGGTTAACTAGAGGTGCACTTGGCATATTAAGGGATTTCCTCCCGCAGTGTCATGTCAAGGCACTGAACAATTTGCAGCACATTCCCCTTTCCATTCTGGCTGTCAAAGGTGTGCCCAAGAATACAACATATTGCTGTGAGCACACACTTGCCTTAGAAGGACTGCACAGCCCTGATCATTCGCCTCGTGTTCTGTTCATTTAGTTTAGCATAATGGATGCATGCATCTATAGTAGGTTGGCCCTGAAGAGGAGACTGGAGAGGAGGGATGGAGCAGAAAGAAAAGACTGAGCTGAAATGAATTGAAAAGCCACAGGGGATCCATTTTCAGTTTGAAATCACAGTGTATATGCAGCCCATGAGCCTGGCTGAGTAGAAAATGTACACTTCTGCTGGCTACTTCAAAAAACAAACAAAAAAACAGAACACATACAGACACATATAAATTTATAAATACGTATACATTTATTTATTTTATTTTATTTTATTTTTATTTTTATTTATTACAGTTATGAGTGTTGAGTGCATCCTGGCCTTCTTCATTAGCATTCTCAACTTGTCTCCATGTTAGGAAAGGCATGCACAGACTGTACAAAACTTAATTAAACAGCAGATGGCAGAAGACTTTAAGAAGACTATGTCACTTCAACACAGTGGGAATATTCAGTTATTTGATGTAAAAATATTTGCATTTTTGGGTTTTTTGATGTAGGACAGAGACAAGCAGAACAATTCAGCAGAAAGATGCCGTGAAGCCCCTATTTACATACCAGTAATGTTTACCCGGTCTTAACAGTGAATGCACACGGCATGCTAAACAGAGCCTGAATCATCCTGCGAGCACTGATCGCTTCCTCTTCCGATCTCTCTGGATGTTATCATGCGTGTCAGCCAAATAGGGTTGGGTATTAACAACTGTCATTTGACAACTGTGCTCCTCTCAAGTATGCTATTAAAGATGGCATCTAGGGGGGGTGCAATGGGTAGAGCACTCATACCATGAATGTGCAAAGTGCCCATGGGGACCCAGGTTCAAGTCTGGCCTGGGTCATTTCCCAACCCTACCCCATCTCTCTCTCTCATCCATTTCCTGTCTACTCTTCACTGTCCTGTCAAAATAAAGGCAGAAAAGCCCCAAAAGTATACTTAAAAAAGATGGCATCTAGTTTTAAGGGTCTTCTCCAGCAGGGCGCTTCATAGGGGAATTTTGTGCTTGGACTGAGGAAAGAAACTGAATGCCAGAGTATGATGCAACTTTTGATATGTCTGTCGAGTTCCCTTGAAAATTACCAGTACGTTTGTCTTTCAAACTCACCATTAAAATATATGAACCAGCCCTTTTAAAGGACATGTGCAAAAATTTGCTTTTTTAACAGAAAAGTCTGCTGTGTCTGAGAGTGCGGTTTCCAGACAATTCCATGGCAGTGTTTTAAATCATAAAATTATGTGAAGGTAGCCTGAGGGTAGTCTGAAGGTAGTTCTTCCTGACATAGTTCTTTCTACTCTTGTCTAGAATAGATTCACTCTAGCCACAATTCACTTTCACTCTAGCCACAAATCACTGAATTCTGATTTGTTTCTCCTAACCCCCATTAGGAGAATAAAATCAGCTTAATATACTGTAAGATCTCATTTATATTTGAAAGACACAGCGAAGACAATTCTAAGAAGTAATGTTTTCCTCTGGGCAGCCACAAATCAAGCCGTGTTGCTGTGCTGATGACCAGCTCGTAAATAAAAGGAGCTTTTGTGAGCTTAGAGATGGATCAATGGATGGATGTCAACAGTGTCCTGCTTCTCTGTAATGGCAAGTGCTAAGGTAAACTAAAAACCTTAAGCCAGAGAACTGTTGTCATCACCAGGGTAGGACCGGATTATGGATCGAAAGTGCCCTTGGGCAGAACCCCAGCCCCTCACCCCACCTGTGAGTGCGCCCCCATGCCCTCTGGCCCCCTTGTGCCTAGGCCTGGGCCCGCTTGGCCTGTTTGCTAATCCAGCGCTGGTCATCACCTTACGTTCAGGAGGCAATATACAGTAATGTGCCATCCAAGTAAATACAGTTTTTGCACACAAATACCAGGGGCAAATTAAATTTAAAAAAAAAAAATAAACAAGGCAGTATTTTTACTACAGAAATTGCAATTACCATTAAAGTTCAGTGAGTATTGTTGGTTGTGAAATTTGTCGTCCCTTTCGAACATCTTCAATACTCAGCAATTTGCCTATGCCTATGTTCTAATCATCCTCTTTGCTATTGTCTGGTAGGACAGAAAAATAGCACACAGTTATATACAGCTCTGGAAAGAAATGAAGAGACCACTGCAAATTTACCTAAAATAGGCATCTCTACATGTATGACAGCCATTTCTTTCCAGTGTCAATTGAATGGGGAATTTGGGAGGAATGTTGTCAGTAGCTTACAGAATGAACCAAAATTGTTCACTTTACTAACACATATACCTATAAATAGTTTAATCAGATAAACTGACAATTTTACAGTGGTCTCTTAATTTTTTCCAGACCTGAAATTTTGATACCAGGTGTTTTAGATTAGACAAATCTGATAAGGCAGCCAAAGATGACAGGTGAAAGTTGACAGCAGCCTTGGGTTTGATGTAATGTTGCCATGAAATGGTATCAAGACACAGTACTAGAGAGTTCTCATAAGAGCACCAGTATTGCAGCACAGTTTCTCATATATTTTAAACATTGGCATTGGTGTCAGTGCATTGCTATAATATATATGGTGTACAAGCTTGGATAGTTCTCACTACTGATAATGAGTTAATGCAATAGTCTATTCCTGCTAATTGTTCACTGAACCTCGATCCAACACTAGAGGCATCTTTATATAGAGAAATGAAATTATGTTAATGTCACTCAGATTTAATGTTACATCAACATTACTGCAAAAGCTGTGTTTTCATGTGTTGTACGCAAGCTCTAACACTTATCTTCAGAAGAACAGATATGAATCAGTATGCTAGGATATTGAATTCTGCCTGTCTGTCTGTCTGTCTGCGTGATTATTTATTTATTAAAATCATTATATTCTCTTATTGCAGTTGTCAAAGCTAGATCAGCTGTGAGCGGATCACTGAGCCCCATAACACAGACGTATGTGCTGGCATCACGCTTTGCTGAGCATACGTCTGCAGTCAGCCACTGCACCTGTTGTAAATTTGTGCACAGAGGCATACAAAAGCTATTTTTAAAAATGATCATCACATCCAGACACAGAACAAAAGGGCATCGTTTGAAAAACAAAAGATCATTTTCCCATGCTTGCACAACCCTTTTGTCATCACAAAATGAAGCACCACTCGTGGCTTACAGTTATTCCCCCGAGAGAGCTGCAAGTCATATACTCCTGTGCATCTTTTAATATTTTCCATTAAGTACACCTGTTCTCGCAATTTAGTCAGAAATGTCTCTCTTTTTTGGCATTTCTGTAGACAGGGGTGTCCGTGGATGTGGGGGTGGGTGAGACAAGATGATTGCAAGGGCCCAGCACTAACAATATGGGGTGCCAGAATTGTATTCTTTTATTGGGCCCAACATTTCTAGGGGTGTTCCTGTCCATAACATGACTCTGGGTAATGTGTTGGCATAAAGTAAAATCAGAGAGCAGAGGCCACAGACAAACTTCATTTGCACTTAATCCCGTTTAATAGTTACTACTGTTCTTCGTCAGATGTTGTTGTCTGTCAAGGCCGAGTAAGTCCCAGTGTGCAAACCAGTGAAAGTACACCAGCGCTTGATGTTGACACCTTTGGACATTCTGAGGACCTGGGTCACGCTGGCCTTGTGGTGCTGTCAAAGCCATTCGTTTCTGTGGGGGTAGATAAACGCTTTAATTAAATCAACGAGGCAGCGATAAGCAAGCGATATGACCACAAAAAAAAAAAAAGATATTTTTACCTTTGGTGTTACAACACATTATAACTGACACACAACACCCAACACAACACACAACACCCACCACCACAGTTACACAAATGGATCATTGTCTTATGGAGGCTACACTACTACACAATTGAGGAGTGCATACAGACATCATCTCTGACACGGAAGAAACACCAGAGGATAGCAGTTGTTTGGGGCTTCTTCTGTGCCAGCATCACATGTAAAAGATGTATGTGGACTCACAACCTTGGTCCCTAAGCATGAATTATGCATAAACTCATCTGCTGAAACCTGCTGACTGTATAAAGACATAGTCAGAGTTAGATAGAGCCGCCATGTGTTTGCCACTGAGGATGGACAACTTTGGCTTTGTTGCAATTAGTGCTTTCAAAATTGTCCCCTTGTCGATTGATGGCTAACTTTGTATTTTTGCACTAAAAAACTGTCCACCATGAACCTTGCTCACAAAGCGGTGAGCTTTGGACATGCATTAATGTACAAGAAGAAATGGTCTTGTAAGAGTGAATTGGGTGGGGCTTAAAAGGCACAGGGTCTAACCCCTCCAGCACAGGGTGTGATAACAGAGTGTCAACTAATGCGAAGTGAGGAGATGTAACATTTGTCTTCGGGTTATTGTGTGCCTGTGTTGTGGAATGTGTGAAATTGACATTGATGCTGAGAGCTAGCATAGTCAGCCTTGATTACATGTATCAGACAAGACATAAGGCCTTTTTCCCCCTGTGTAAGAAAAAGATACACAATAAATAAAACATCCTAGTGCTTATAAGCAGGATGATTCTTGTGGGCAAAGACTCTTGAATGTGCTCTGCAACACTATCTTTTGTCAGGATTTTTTCCCCTTCTTATTGAAAGAACCTATTTGCTGTATTCCTCAGGAGAATGTCAAGGCAATCTCAAAGAAGAAAAGGAGCCATTTTGTCCAGCCAAGAGCCCAGTGCTATGTGATATATATATGAATGCCCTCTGTGCCCCCAAGTCCAGGCCTTACTGTGACATCCATTTCCCTCTTCAATCTTTTTCCAAGGACATTATCTTGGAGCTGGTTTGCTCGCCTGCAGCCTATTACAGAAACAGGTAGGGCCCCCTAGATTAAATAAACACTAGAGATAGGGCTCCAGGATGGCAGGCCCTTGAAGGTCAGTAGACCAGCCTAGAGTAAACCAACAGCCAACAGCCAAATGTGGAAATGTGGACCCACGTGGAATGTCACAACTTCACAAATGTCTACGTGTGCATCAATCCATAATTAAATCATTCAGACTGCATTTGAGAGCAGTTGATTGTGTAAGCCTTATCGTTGTTTTGTATGAGTGACAGGCCTGACTTTATTTTACTTTGTTGATGTTCATGTCTAAAGACAAGAGTGCTTGGAGAAGCACAAATGGGACAGGTCCATTATAGTGTGCAGTCGAACAAGACAAGCTGTTTTAGGTCATCGCAAGTGAGAGCTCTAACGAGATGTGGGTGAAGAACAGACTGCTGGAGCTAAAGCGAGGGAGAGAGGGAGAGAGAGAGAGAGAGAGAGAGAGAGAGAGAGAGAGAGAGAGAGAGAGAGAGAGAGAGAGAGAAGACTGCATTCTGGATAAGAGCCACTTCACCGCATTTATTATCAACAGCAAAGTAGTCCGAGTCTTGCACTGCGCAAACAGCCTGTACACAAGACCTGAAATAGCCTCTGACAGAAAACACATGCACACACACACATACATATACACACAGACACACACACAAATGCACTACCTCACGTGTACAAACATACATACTGTATATATTTACATCTTTCTTTTAAACACCCAGAGCGCAGCTCTGCAATATTTTGCTAGACTTAACAACAACTAATTGGATCCACCGAGGATCTTTTCTGAGAGGTTTTTAGAGTTAGCTCTGTGAACTACAGGGAATAATGTGAATAACCAAGTAAATACTTCCGAACAGGAGAGAGACATCCAGCCACTTATAGCACAAAATCACTCCACAGTCCCCCCTATAAAGAATATCTAGCGTAACAGGAAAACAAAAATGCTAATAAATGAAATTTAGATCTACATGTAGTCACACATGTCAACACATTATAACCACAGAGTAGTGAGATAATGCCAATCATTATCATTATCATACTATTAAGGTTGAAATTCATTCATATCATTAAGGTTAAAATACTTCACATACAATAAAGGAACCTGAAAAAAGAATACAGGACATTTTTTTATTCAATGCATGCAAGTTTGGGATTATTTTTTATGTCATATCTCGCAATGCTACCCACACATTCACAGCCTTGATAAATATCAAGTGACACGCATGAAGTGCATGGAGAAAAAAATGTGTGAACTGAAAAACAAAGGCAATAGGTCTCTTAGCTCTGCAATGGTGAGTGAACAGTGAAAATGTATTTTTTAAGCCCACCATATTTTAAACTATGTTACTGGCTCTGTGTAATTGCCTAGTGTGAAAAAATTCACAGTCCAACAGATTCTCACTACAAGATACATGTAAGCTGCAACATAACTTTTAAAAGTCGATTGCAACTGTACATCAGTGGCAGGTTCTTTAGAAGTAGAACTTTTAGAGGTGTAGTTTGTTTGGGTTCAGGTCTACTCGGTTGACTTTGCTTTTGGAGAAATAACATTAAGAGCTCCTTTATGGAACTTTGGCATCGCTACAGTAAGTCCTTGCCTCTGGGAAAATGGCTATTGCTTCTCTTTAAGCCAAAATATTCTTGTTTCAATAAAGTCAAAACAACTGTAATTATTTTTCCCCCACTACTATCAAAGGAGCATGAGTATTTGAAAGGTTATTTCTTTGGTGCTGTATACACAACCAGATCATTTATTTACAGATGATTTATAGATATATAAATATATAGAAAAAGTGAAGCCTTTAACCTATAGCCTAGGTTTTTCGACATTTATTGTACATGACATTGAGCAGTGAGTAGCCTAAACTCAGCATGAGGCAGTGCCAGCTCCACCTTCAGCACTGGTGTGGGTGGCAGAGTTATGAGAGATTGGCAGTTGCAAATCTGGATATGGACTTTTTTAGAAACTGCAGCCCACGTGTTGTAATTACATGTTTAGCAACTTGATGGCAAAAACACATCCTGTTCGACACGTAAGAACTCTGAATTCTGTAAGTTATTTTTATTCTACCTGACATGTGTAAGTGAGGCTTGTTCATGTGTCATGTCAGTTTTTAAAAGTTTCTTCTCTCAACAGTTTTGTCTGTAATGTGACCATTGTCATATTAACAGTAAGTTTATTTCAGAAGAAGAAAAAAAGGTAATGTTTTATTTCGCTAGTCTGCGTATAGTGAATTTGCAAGTGGGTTGTTGAAATTTACTTGTACTTTGTCCATTGTTTGTGTACCACTTCAAACCACTTCAATCAAACAAAACCCCTTACCCTCACTGCTTCTGAATGGTGAACAAAGTGAGTTATAAATGCAAAACTGTAGATGCTTAGCCGCAAACCTTGGTTTCTACGTATCCCTCCAAGCCTCCAGGTTCATTGAGGGCACAGTGTTGCAGGGCAAAAACTCCTGCGGGTATCGGACCAATCTGAAGGCATCCGCAGGGGTGGCCTCTACCCCAGTGTTGTCACAGATGACACGTGACAGGGAGTGCTTCATCAGCTGTGCTCTCTGCTCCTGGGTGAACACGCCTGGACTCTCCCACCAAAACCTGGTGATGCATGCATGTGACCGCACACACATACACACACACACATGGAATAAGAGAGAGAGAGAGAGACAGAGAGAGAGAGAGAGAGAAAGAGAGAGAGAGAGAGATGTATAAAGGTATATAGAGTACGTATATGCATTTTTACATGCTTGCCCTTTACATTGCCTGTGCCAAGTGCCTGTAAATGCTTTAGCAATACAATGTATAATTTCTAATGTCATTAAATCGTATTTGAATTTGTATTTAAGAGAGGCAGAGAGAGAGAGAGAGTGAGTGAGTGAGTGAGAGGGAGAGATACAGACAGAGCAGGAGAGAGAGATATGACAATACATTTTTAATGCTTGGTATGCTTTTGTTTGATACGTTTACTACAGCACATATTGTTCAACATATAACAGCATACAGAATGACATACAGCATACAGTCTGTACTTGTCTTTCAAGAAGGTTCTGAGAGACCATAATAAGTTTCTTAGATACCTTTTGGGAGTGAGTGCATTTGCCTCCATAACACATATATATGTGTGTGTGTGTGTGTGTGTGTGTGTGTGTGTGTGTGTGTGTGTGTGTGTGTGTGTGTGTGTGTGTGTGTGTGTGTGTGTGTGTGTGTGTGTGTGTGTGTGTGTGTGTGCTTTTACCAAAGTCACTGAGCCCTGAGAAGTGGCACCTTATAAATCCCATAGTACCTGTCTCCGTCCCGAAGTGCTTTCATCTGTTTGCCGATCAGACAGGCAAACAGAGGGCCGGTTCGGGCCCCGGGCAGTGTCTCCTCCAGCAGGCCAGCCAGCCAAACATCAACATTGTTGGGGTGACCATAGAGCTCCAGAATCTTTTCAACCAGACGCCAGTCCTTCATTACCTTACCAAGGTCCGCCAGAGTGCGCACTCTGTCAAACCCACAGAAGCTCATCCACTTGTTGTACCCTGAAAATGCAATAAAACATTCTATACAACAGTAAAATGCTAAAAATGAATCCTTCACACCTTTAAATCATCGAGTTACCCTCGGTCCCTAATGCTCCTCACAATCTATCTGTATATCTCGTGGATAAAAAAAACTAGGCAGTCATTATAACAGCAGTTTGGTCTCAGCACTGCCTTCATATTGCAGCTTTCTCTTTCCTTCTCTTCAGCGGTTCAGCTCTTATTCTACTGCAATGCTACACCACTAAAGACTCAAGCTGTAACCATTTTTAATTGAAGAGCTTCTGTTAGCACCTGTATGACGGTCTTCATTTGAAGTCCCCCTATATTATTAGGAGCCCATTGGCATGTAAGATGAAAGGCTTTGCTCTTTTGTTTCTGGGAAGGCATTTGCCGTTTTTTCCCCTTCTGTTCACTTTTTCTTTTTCTTTTTTAATTGTGGCAATGTGAAATACAGCAGTTAATTGCTGAGGTGCACCAGGTGATCATCATTGTGCTGGGCCTTTGCATAATGATAGGCCGCCATGATTTTGTGAACTCTGTAAAGCTTTTTTTTCTCTTTCTAATGAAGATGTGAATGCGAGTCCCTTACATCCTCCCCATTAGTGTGAAAATGTGAGTCCGTCAGCAGGTCTGCTTGTGTACAGGAGGGTACCAGAGGGAACAACCAGTGCCTTAACTTGATCAGACAGCCGCACCTCAAAAGTCAGACTGTGGCGACCGGCTGTCAAAGGACATTGAACAAGATGATGACACCCACGTCAGTCCTTGAGGCACACTAAGCACAGCCATCTTTGACAGCATTGACAGTGCTGAATGCCCCAGTCTAGTCCAAAGCAGTCTTTGTGAACTGCCTCTATTGTATACACTTTTTTTTGTTCAGTACAGAGAAGCAGTAGATCATTTGACAACCACATGTAAGATGATAAAGGTTTGAAAGAAATGCTACAGACACATTTTGTCCACTGAATCAATTAAATAATGTATGGTTCTTCTGATTTGGTAAAAGTAAAACAGGGAGCTATCTGAGAAACCTTTGAATGCACTAGGTCAAGCACAATTATGGATTACACAATTATCCATTCTTCATGAGGGCATGCACGCCCCTTTGTATACTGTCCATGGGTAATTTATGCAGTGATGCATGCTAGTTGAGGGTGTAACACATGTTAAAGCCACAGACTACACACCAGTTAGGTGGGTGATTAAGTTGTCAATATGGGTATGTCTGCCTGCTCTACAATTGCTGTAATTATGCAGATGAGTGACTGTGCTGAAAATATGACCTCAGTCACTTTCATGTTATGGTCTAGCGCCAAATGTAAATAAAACTGAACAGTCACAAAGTAGTCTATCCTTCAGGCATACCATTAACCAACAAGTCAAGAATAGCAACCGGTAACACTTCATTTTAACAGTCCCTATTTCAGTGCAAATACATGTACAACCTTTAATGTTATGTGCTTACACTGTACCTAACACTAACCATAAGCATAAATCGTTTTCCAAAACCTAATCCTAAGGTGTATAGGGTTATATGTTGTTGCACGCTTTGTACTTCATGATGCTGATGTAGATATATTTTAAAAGAGATAGTAAAATAAAGTGTAACAAAGTGTTAATAAAACTGACCTCATGCAGTAGTCAAACAGTACTCTATTCTCCAGGCATACCATTAACCAACAACTGGGAAAAGTTTTTTCAAGTTAAGATTAGCACAGCGGAACTGCAGACCTGGTAGAGCGTGATCCCGGCCCCGCTGGAGGTTCAGGGCAGCCAGGTCCAGAGTCTCGGGAACGGTCAGCACCGCCAGCCTCTCCGTCAGCTCCTGGCTCATTAAGTGGTCCCGAGTCACCTTGCCTGCGGGTCGGGCCAAAAGGCCACGGATCACAGGATCCAGTCCTCCTGCAGGGAGACACAGAGGAGTCAACTCTAACACTCCACCCCCAGAATCACCCCTTTTTTGTCTGCCTAATCAAAGAGATAGCCCACTGTCTTCTGTTTCCCCTAGTGCGTCATTGCACTGCCACAACAACAGATGAAACACCCAAGTATACTTGATATACTTACTGCATAGTTATTTGTAAACCTTGAAATACCATTGTTCTTGTTTTTTTTACAATTTTACCTTGTTTTAATTGTTCTTCTCTATTAATCATTTTATTATTATTTTCAGATCACAATAATCTTTGATGGTGAAAGAGTTCTGAGACTATAGATGTTTTGATACTTAAACACTTTATAAAATAACATTTTTGTTTTTAAGATTGATTGGTTTACTGATTGACTACTATGTAAAAACAGTCAATGTGTTAAGGGCTGTCCACACAAGTAGCGATCACTATAAAATTAACTACCAGTTTAAAATCACTGCAACTTAGGTGGATGGTGGAGTTCACACCTGGACCATAATAACAATGACATTGCTGAACACATTTTTTCGCATCACTTTCAAAAGTGAATTTCACGAACGATTAAAACTCTGTAGTCAATCAGAATCCACCACAGTTCACTGAATGTCCCATTGTATTAGTAGTTTACACTCAGATCATGGATCTTGGCATTAAAAATGCCGTGCAGACTGTTATGTCACTATGGTTATCAGTATGGTTGTAGTTCTCAGTGGGGAGTGGGCCTTTATCGTTCTCCGTATCGTACCTGACCATGTGATTATTAATCCACAAGTGGAGCGCTAGGCGAGTGTTTTTAGATAAGGGTTCCCTGTAATAGCTCCTTGTGGACTGAACACTTTCAGTACAAAGGGGCTTTATTACCTGGTCCCCAGAGGGATTAACCAGGTATTGCAATGACCCTTTCCTTCTGTGTGTGTGTGTGTGTGTGTGTGTGTGTCTGTCTGTCTGCCCATATGGGGTTCAGGTTGCCATCTCTGATTGCGCTTGTTGTGATTTTAATTTGACATCTTCAATGCACCACAGACTTTCCACTGTTATTCTCCTGTGAACTGCTTCTGTTGCAGACGTTACATTTTCCTTGGCAATCACATCACCTTTGAGCACACCTAACCTTTACAATCAAGGAATTCATTTATGACAAGTACATCATAGTCGGGTGGCTTGTGTCTGCGTACGTATATGTGTGAGTGCGTGTGTGTGTGTGTGTGTGTGTGTGCGCTTGTGTGACAGAGAGAAAGAGAGAGAGAGACGCAGAGGGGGAGTGTAAGAAAAATATAGAGAAATAAAAAAAAAGTGAGGTAAAGAAGAGAAAAAAACAGTAAAGAACGAGTGAGAAGGTACATGGCAATAAAGTATTCTAACCCACATTCTCGTTGCTTCAAGAAAGATTCTGTATGATATGTCAAGACAAACACTTCAGTTCTAAGGTGCATTGATTCTGCCCCGAGGGGTAGGTTGGAGAGCACTGACCCTGTTTGACGACTCTCCAGGGAGTGAAGAAGGCCTGATGCAGTGGGAGGGAGGGGTACAGAGGGTGCTCCTGGAAGCTCTCATTCAGTCTCCGGAGCACTGTTGGAATTGTGGCGTGGCCAAAACGGAAGGCAGCCGTAGCAAACACGTTTGAGACCGATGGATTCAAGCAGTCGTTGTAGCCTCTGTACGGGCCGATATATCGATCAAAAGCCTCCTGCCCAATGATTTTTGGCACGTAGTCCCTCATGGTAATGATCTGAATGAAAATTGCAGACCACGTTAATAGGTTACTTTATCTTTTTGAGATCAGGATTAGCATGCAGAAATGTAAAAGATATTTTGGAAATAAAATATGACTCACTGGTCCTGGTTAGTGATAACAAATGTTTTTAATTCAGGAACATGTGACAGAGGTACGATAACGACAAGGGTATCTGGGATACTGTGCATACATTTGAGTCCAAATATGCCTGGAAGGCGGCAATTTGGGACATCCTGAGTTGGAGGATATAAAATAAAATTGCATGTTCCACTCCCTTTGCGATACCACTCTCCTGCCCCTTATCACTATTTATAAAAGTCTGGGCTCACCTCCAGAATCACAACACCCACC
The DNA here is from genome assembly GCA_027475355.1 of Coilia nasus. Lineage (NCBI taxonomy): Eukaryota > Metazoa > Chordata > Actinopteri > Clupeiformes > Engraulidae > Coilia > Coilia nasus. Next base: position 31,137,921 of record CM050205.1, on the reverse strand, counting down.
ACACATACATTCACTAACAGACACAGACAGGCATACACACACGTACACTTGCGTGCGTACACACACATACACACACACACACACACACACACACACACACACACACACACACACACAAACAATCTCCCTGTGCAAAAAATGAAAAAAACTTTAAAACACTTTCAACATCTTCTCTTTTTACTGTCAATATGTCCACATCAAAATGTCAACCATCAGATTCCAGTATGGAACATTCATTTAAGTAAGCCCCTCCCACCAACCACTTGCTTTTCATCAGCTCACTTTTATATTTTATATGTGTGCTATACATTATACATATAAAAAACTCCCTTCAGCCCGGTCCGGAGGGACATTGTTAAAACGGTTCTCTCCAGCGCGTGCAGTCTGTCTTGCTCTCTCACACACAATACTTCAGAGTAACTCTCTTTGCCACTTTAATTTAAAGGGCCAGGCTTGCACTCAACCTTATAGATCCTTTCTGTGACCGATAAACTGCTGCTGTGATCCAACAGGGGACTGCTCTGAGAGGATAGGGCTTTAGTTGGCTGCTCAAGGCCCCCCTAATCCCTACATTTTCTCTTGCCCATCTGTCCATTTTAACTCTGCTTTGCTCAGCTTCGCTCGTTCTCACCAAAAAACTGGACTGGACAACTGAACCACGGCAGCGTCCGTTGGGGGAGTTCTGGTCACGTCTCCGTCCCCTCAGAGCTCTGAGCCGTAATGATGACCAGATTCCATCAGCTTGAGCCTCGCATACCAGTGCAATTACATACAGTATGAGTTAGTGAAGTGCTATGACCAAGCAGAATGGTCGAACCTTGCAGCATAAAAATCTGTGGCTTGAACCTGCTTTAAGAACAAAATGTGGCAGCTGCTACAGTATGCTGTTCAATTCTGGAACCAACTTCCAGAAGACATCACAAATGCTCTTACTGTTGGCAGTTTCAAATCGAGACCTAAGACCAAACTGTTTTCTGATGATTTCTGATAATGATTTATACAAATTTTATATATATACTTTAAGCCTTTCATGATTTACTTTTAATTTCTTGCAGTCAAAGGCGTAGTGTAAATGGTGTAAAGTTACAGGAAGATTCTAGGCAGTGGTATATATCAGCGTGTGACAGTTTTTGTATGGGTCACTCAAAGTCTTTGCACAATTTCATCTCAAACTGCATGTCCTCATGTGATTGCCTTACATAAACTCAAACAGAAATATTGAATTGAAATAAACTCTCATGGAAAAACCTAACTGATATGGATCTGTCTTTTATGGCACTTTTGCTGCTTTGCAAACTTAGCTTATACAATTATACAAGGGCCAAAACTGAAATTAGCGAATATCAAAATAACACACTTTCTAGGTCAAGTCAAGTATTAATCATCCATAGTCTACTACTGAATTAGATATGTTAAAGAGACAGATTATCAGATAGATTGGCAGACTGGGGAAATTTCACAAGTTCTTTTTGTGTGCTCTTTAAAACCCCACAAAATGAAGTGATGATATACTCACATGGGTTTTCCACAAAGTCATTGTCTGTGTCATAGTCATAGTTTACCAAGAGTCTGTGAATGTGTTATATCTGCTCACGAACATTAACACAGCCACCCCATGTGTGGTGACGTGCTTAAAAAAAGGCACTTGCCTGGTGCAGCGCTCCAATGATTTTGCGGCTCTCCTGGTAGGTGACCTCCGCGCTCCACTGGGGGTTGAGGGCTTTCAGAGTGGCCGCCACTCGATTGTGCTCCCTGACCCACAGCGTGTGAAGGGCAGTGAGTGGCAACACCTCGTTCACCCTGCTGTCCCCTGCCAGGAAGCACTCAACCCTGTCTGCCCTTCTCCTCACCCCTCCTCTACCATCACCACTCTCGCCAATACTACGTCCACTGTCGACATCCCCACCACCCTCACCACCACTACTCTCGCCTTGACTACGCCCCCCGTTGTCATCATCACCACCACTCTGTCCACTATTACATCCACTGTCATCCTCTCCACCACCACCCCCACCACCACTACTGTCGGCATTATTATGTCCAGCATTATTCTCCCCACCACCACCACTACTCTCACCACTACTATGTCCACCGTCATCATACCCACCACCACCCCCACCACTCTCGCCATGACTACGTCCCCCGTTTTCATCCTCTCCACCACCACCACCACCACTACTCTCACCACTACTCTGTCCACCATCATGATCCCCACCATCACCACCACTCTGGCCACTACTACATCCACCACCATTGTCATCCTCCCCACCCCCACCACTACTGGGCTCCTGGAAGCAGGCGGACAGGGTGTTGCTGGTGACAGATGGCAAGAAGGCACGGCCATCGCCATCGGCGAACCTGTGATTGACAGCCAGCAGGCCAGCGGGGCTGGCAGGCTCCCTCAGCAGGCTCTGTAAAACTGGACTGTGTCCATACACAGTGGAGGCGTCCAGGAAAGAGGTGACGGCGTTGGTCTGCTGCCGCTGCAGCATCTGCTGGAGGTCACGGCGGTGGCAAGGGCCGCTGCTTCTGCTCTCCTCTGCGGCACTCAGGCAGGCAGGCGAGGAGCGGAAGAAAGGGAGACAGCGCTTCCGCCCAAACAGCTGGTCCTCAGGGGGGATCTATAGATATAACAGAATCATCATCCCAAACAGAGCGACTAAAATTACTTGAATCTTACATCGCAAGTCATGCTGCAACATCTGCCACAAACATAAATGCAGTGCTGAGTAATATTCTTAAGTGGTGACATTAAAAAGGTTTAAAAAACCTACTGTGATTTTAAACTTGAGTGTGTTTTACCAGAATGCCAGAATGATTACTTGAATTGCCTTAAAAGCACAGCACTAGCAGTGTGCATGTTCGGGTTAAGAAATACTTTCTGCATTTAAGGCAGGAAGAAGCCAGTAAAATATTTAACCTTCACCCATCAGACCCACCATTTGGAAAAAGCATCTCACCACCTTTGCAAAATCATTTTAAAGTGCTCTCCATACATACATCCCAAACCCAATACATTTGTCACGATACGATTCTATCATGATACATTGCGATACGGGGGTATATTGCAATATATTGCGATATTCTGCGTACTTCGGTGATAATGTACAAATAAAGCTTAAGTATTAGTTGCTGTTTACCATCTGGATAGTCTTAAATCTTATCAAAACTGAATTAACTCAGGGAAACTCAATTTGTAACTTAATCTATTTTAATATGGTACTGAAAATAAGTATCTCGAGGTAGCTACCATTACAACAAAAATATTCACTCTCTTACACAAACAGAACAAACTGAACCAGTGGACACACTGATGTCAAAACAGTTTAAACAATGTTTTTAACTTTATTAAAATCGATTTTTGGAGTCAGCAATCAATATAGTATAATGTGAAAAGAAGTATTGCAATACATTGCGATTGTAAACCCCTACTCTAGAAGTGGAACAGAGGGCTTGTAGCTTTGGGGCAAACGTCTGTTTTATGCTATAAAAGGTGTGGCACCACCACTGATGGAAGAATTTTACTCACAAATTTCTGTTGTCACATTTGACTTTGCATCTTCACAATTTTTTTTTTTATTTCATCGTTTTTTGTGTGAGTTGAAGGAAGAACCCCACCCCACGACCCCAGTGCTTACCAGGATACTTCTTAAAATAGCCGTCTTACTTCAGACAAGTGCTGTGCTGCAGGGGTAGCCTACACTAGACGAGCTGCTGTTTGATGTCGACTGTACATAAGGACCTTCCCCTTCTCATGTTCCAGCCCTGTAGATGTCTCTCTGACACTGGGGAAATGTGCTGGGAATTGTCCATGGGCCTCATGGTTCAAAGCTGCTCTCTCCTTCAGATGGTGAAAGCAAAAGCATTCTGACACTTCAATTGGTTTTACTACATTTTAAAACCAATCATCACCATTGAAAGATGGATAAGCTATTCTGTATAATTTTGGGGGTGATGATTCTCATTGTGTCTCCCACTTCTGATCTTTTTTCGATGGCTTACTTCCAATGTAAGAGGGGTGTTTTCTCATTTACCAGAGAGGTTTTATTGCATCATTATGCAGTTTATCGCAATTGTTTTTCTCAGCATCTCAAGCTTTCCAAAGAGACTGTCCCTAAGGAGCCGCCAGGCTTTGTGTTCCTACAGACAGTGAGATGAGCCTCAAATCTAATTTGTACATAAAACATTAGACAGTCTATCAATTTTCTGACAGCTGTCAGTAATTTGAATTTTGTTAAGAGTGATTGTGTGTGTGTGTGTGTGTGTGTGTGTGTGTGTGTGTGTGTGTCTGTGTGTGTGTTTGTGTGTGTGTTTGTGTTTTTGTGTGTTTGTGTTTTTGTGTGTATATATATATGTGTGTGTGTGTGTGTGTGTGTGTGTGTGTGTGTGTGTGTGTGTGTGTGTGTGTGTGTGTGTGTGTGTGTATGTTTCTGTGTGTGTACACAAGCATGTGTGCACAACAGTGTGCAAGCTAATTGTGTTATATGAATGACCAAGTCTGTTTATTACTCTGTCATCTTAGAAGACACTTGAGGTAGCAATGCAGGTTTAAGACAAGCATAAAAACCGATTGGTAATCTGCGCAGGTTAGCGTGACAAATCCCCCATCATTCCACTGCCCACAAACATCCAGTCGTAAACAAGTGTCATGCATGCAGTCCATCACAAAATATTGCAGGAACACAGATGTCTCTGGGAAAGCCTTAGGCTCCTGGCACTGATTCCAGACCAGAACAAAATGCTGTCCTCAGATATGAAGGAAATGGAAAAAACAGAGAAAACAGCAGATCCATTGTGTACATAATTTAAGCCTTTTCTTAATATAATTTCTGATGTACCGGTATTTTTCTTATTGTGGAATCCAATGTATTTCCTATTCTAGTCTTGCAGTATAGCAAATAACTGAATAGTGGGATGTTACACTGACTGTGTGTAACAACAACAACAGATGCTGACCTTAAGATCTAGCCTGCAGATGGGAGAGGCGAACCCAGTGTCAGAGAAGCAGTCTGGAGGGATATCAACTCCAGGTATCAAACTGCTCTGCATGAAAGCATGGAGGGGGTAAAAAAGAGAATGCAAACTCTTATCATCCAACAGCCATACCTCAGGCAAGCAGAAATTCAAGTTCCATGGCTGCATAGGATGTATCTGTCTGGAGTGGGCTTGCTCAACATCAATGAATGAGTCACACAATCAGTGTCAGCTTGGTTGTGTGTGTGTGTGTGTGTGTGTGTGTGTGTGTGTGTGTGTGTGTGTGCACGCACGCATGTGTGTGTGTGTGTATGTGTGTGTGTGTGTGTGTGTGAACATGCCTGCCTCCAAGCTTCTGACCTACAGTACTCTGTGGTGACCCAAATAGCTGTGTTTTAGTCACTTTCTTTCGACTGGGATGGGTCGACATGAATCGCAAACAAACTCAACATCCCCTCCCCCAAAAGCCATCAAAAGAATGGCTGTTTTCCCCCCTCATCCATTTGGTAAGCACGACAACAAGAATTATATCGTGGCACCACTAAAGGTGAATTGGATGGAGGGAGACACTATACACCATGAATTTAAATGGCAGCATTATGGTATATTATTCAGTACTGCCTCACGGCCGACTGGCTCTCACTACATGCACATACTTGGGACACCTTAGACATTCTGCCTCCAAAGGGCTTGCACAAGCATGAAGTTCCACAGTAAAGAACAGCCTCCCCACGTAACTCAAATAATATTAAAATGGAGTATGGGGGAAAGGAGTAGGATGCCAGCATCCATAAGTCTTTAAGATTGTATCTAATTACAATGAATTGAGTTAACCTGCATCATTGCCCTTTATTAGCCTTTGATAAGCCTTTGTTAAATTTTGGTACCTGAGACTGCAAGAATATCTGATCTTTGGTGTATGTCATTGGGTCTTTAATGTCGGCACTGTCAGCTCTCAGACAGAACAACGAAGAGGAAAATATTGGTATTTAAGAATTGTCCTTGGTTTTCTCCTTAAAAGCAAATTTTATATTAAGCTATTTTTTTACTTTTTGTTTAAAGAGGGTTTTAGGAGAAGCAATTTCGAATTCAGTAAGAACTGGCCTCTGTCTCATGCCTCCTAAATTAAACTCCTGAGTAACAGTGGCCAGTGAAACCCAATCTAAGACCAATGTCAACCTAAGATCTTTCTTTTTTTCTCTCTCAGTGTTGTTTTCTAAGGGAGATCAGTAGTCAATACAGTCTCATTTATTTCTAAAAGACAAAGATTTGCTTTTATTGAACATTTCAATGTAGCCTCTTAGCGCTTACCGTATCGCGGGTGCTGACTTGCTGTGACTAAAAAAAAAGTAACTACAACATTACAACATTACTACAACATTACAGAAAGTCTTCAATAACACATTACAACATGGTCATTGCCATTCTGGTAACAACAAAGTTATAATAGGGGTTGCACCTTAAAGGGTTAACGCTATCACATGCTCATCACACTGCACATATAAATAGGGTGTGTTTTTCTTTAAGGAAAAGTGATGTTGTCCTTGTCTTTTGTCCTCTTTAAATATTTTCTTCTTCTAACACATAACTCATAATCTACAGCACTTGAACTGTTTTCCTCAGATAGTGGCTTTGAGAGGTATAAGGTTAATCCCTGTGGCTGAATCTGAGGTGCCAGTCACATACTGAGTCATGGATCCTCTTGCTCTCTTACTAGCATATTTGATTTCAAGCAGTTTAAGCTGGTATGCCTATTTATAATAGCTTCCTCTTCTTGCTAGAGATTATAGGGCTGCCTGGCAAAATCAGCAACCTTCCAATTACTTTAATCTCAAATCTAATGCAGTTAGATCAGTGTTAGCCTAAGGCTAAATGTAAAATTGAATTAGTCTATGCTGGTGGTACTTTCATATATCCCTTTCTTTTGAAATACCTGCTCAGTTGTACATTATGAGTGTTCTGACGCTTCTGAGAACTTTCAACCACTGCAACAGTTTAGAGAAGATATAATCTTTTAATTTTAATTTTGTGTTGCATTGCAAAACACAACATGTACAAAACAACTGTAGCTCTCAGTGATGCATGTCTGCTATGTTGTTTATATACAGTGTTTTATGTGATTTGGAGACTTTTTAGAGACGTTTTAAGACACTGACAATAACTAAACATTAACAACATAAACAACGGCTACAGAAAACACAGCCAACATCTGGCTTTATGTATGTTTAGGTTGCTAATAGATCTACATTACACTAGCTACAGCCACTAAGAAGACCTAGTCGGACAGCATGAACTTCAGCTATGCATTATAAGAAAAGTGTTGTCATGAAATGTTGCCATTATTCCCATAATAGAAAAACTGCATATTGTACTTCACTTCATCGCCTGCATTCCATTAAGGGGCTGTGATACACAAGCAGACAGACAGTGGATTGGTGAACCCTTGATTGGGAAGCAGGGGCTTCTGAAATACCTCAATTTACAAGTGAATACACAGAAATCTGATTTCAATTGGATTTCTTGAGTGACAACAATTTGTGTAACAACAATTTCTAATTAAGGTAAGGTGAATAATCAAACCGAAATCCAATTATTTGTTTGCATGTCACCACACTGAATGGATGAGTGGATGGTGACTGCTCGTACCTCAATTGGGAAACAGGGGCCTGTATTGTCACAGGTGCTCAGGCAGTCCTGTAGGCTGGGGAAGGCTGTACTGATGCTGCTGCTCTGGGGAGTGAAGGAGATGTCATGGTCGATGTACTGGCCCCAGTCCACCAGCATCTGGGCATATTCCTCATCCTCGAGCATAGGGACAGGGCTGCTGCCAGAGCCTTGCATAATCCTTTTGCTCACTTCACGCACCTATAATAAATATATGAATATGTAACAGTGTGGTACATACACACACAGTTTGCCCTAAAAGCATTAGACATGATTTAAAAAACTAAATGAATGAAAATAAGGATGGGATGTGATGAGCAGCTGAATGTTTTGCACTCTATATTTTTGCCGATTGTTACCGTATAGCCTCTCTCAGCAATCCCTTTAATGAACTTTTTTAGCCCTGCCACTTATTACTGTAAAATGAGAATGGGTCACATTAACCACATACTGCGATAGCAGAACTATATTATGGGCACTCTGTGCATTTACAGAATGATATATTTACACATATTTTTGTCTACAACAGGAAGCAAATAAAATTATTTTTTATCAACATGATTGTTTTTTTTTGTCCTGATTCCTGACCTTACCTAAGGAGACTTTTTGTATATCTCTGAACAACATCAGCATAAAACTAAAAAGTGTTATATGTGTTTAAGGAGAATAATATATTATTGAGACCACAAACCTCAAATATTACATTTTTAATGCAGACATCCATGAAGGACTTCTTTGTAACATGTGTCATAATACCGTAATGCAAACTTATGGCAGTGGCTGTTAAAGGAGAAATTCGGTGTAAAATGAAAATTGGCATGTTAAAACATACCAAGTTGGTACACTTACAAAGTTCTCAGTGCCTCGTTTTAAATGTCGTGGCCTTTGTTGTACTACCGATGGAGTAGCTGTTTTAATGGTTTAATAATAGCGTAGTCTTCATGCTTCGTCTAAGGGCACCTACCACTTCCATTGTTAGTCTTCTGGGACTTCTGAACAGGCTAACTCAATTTTGCTCCTCAGCATGCAAGGATGTTTTAACGTGCAAATTTTCATTTCACACCGAATTTCTCCTTTAACATATGCAACTTGTCTGTTTATCACAGCAGGGGATATTTTTGAATATATTTTGCATTCTAATTGGTCCTTCCCAGCTAGAAGCCTACAGTACTATGGGGTTGACAAACCCCTGTCTTATAAATTAGACTCTAATAAGGCACTTAGGAACATCTCCTGTATATTTATATATATACTTTTCCATGTACTCATAATATAATTAAATCAGTCAACTTGTCCTTTTCATTGTCTCCTTAGTGCTTAATCTAGGGGCTGAACTATATAAATGAAAATGAGTGGACTGAGTGCAAGAAAGTACAACATGAATGAATCCTTTAAAATGTAAGTATAATGTAAAGGTAGGCTATAACGTATAAATATGTATTGAATTTAAGCTGTAAAATAAGCCCAAAATAAGCATATTTTCAACTTGTGTTGTCACATCCTTTAGCTTGCTTACCCGTGGGAGCTGGAAGCCACCATAATGGCGTCCGACGTTCCATCCCTTGGGCTGGCTCTCCCCGTCTTCGTATTCCGCCGGGAGCCATCTGGCCAATGCAGTGTTGGCGGCCCCCCAGAGAGGGTTATTTCTGAATAAGACAAAAAGTCTGAAAAGCGGCACTGGAAAAAAAACACACACATCCTCGGAACGTCACATTTTTAAAGGCTTTTAAGCAACACTCAGCCGAGCCTGAGATTTAGATACAGTATCTAATCTATGTCTCTGTCTCTGTTGTTGGCTTAAAACATGACACTGTCAAATGCAATATCTGGGGCTGTGTACACCACAGCAACTATGAGACACAAATGTGGGGTGGTAAAGAGGACTGTACAAGCGGTTTTGCTTCAAATTGGGAGGCTTTTCTTAGCACAAAGCTTTGTGGCTGAATTTACATTGTTCTGTGTTAATCAACTCAGCTGTCAGTTAATTTTTTGAACTTCCCTAACTTTGACCAAAATGAAACACATATTTCCATCTACATCTGTCAGTCACAGCTGTCAGAAAAAGCGCTTTCCATGGTTGGCGTTCCACAGAGGGAAACATCTCGGCAACTGGCTTGATGCTGCCATGGTTAAAGCAGACGAGCTTAAATATTTATTCTCCGCATGTGTGCTTGATAACAGAGCACTGCAGCAAGATATCTTTCCTGCACTGCTTAGCATAACTCTCCCTGCTGGAAGCCAACCCTAACACCAGAGACTGGCTGTGCCCTCCATCTGCCCAGCATTCCTTGACCGGTCCGCTCTGTCGCTGGCCATCTTGTCAGGCCCCACACTGCCTGCTGCTGTCGCCTGCATTAAAATGCCACCATCCGGTTGGCCTCAGACCTGACCACTGCCTTGGTGTGTGCCAGGGGCCCACACAAACTGCCTGGGATATGATTCAGTCAGTGCATACAGTCAAGTTAAAATATCACCTCTAGTCACGACTTGTGCTAGTTTTATGAGTACTCATGTTTGCTTTATAAAATATTTTATCACACTTTACACTACCCCTTTACTACTTTTCAGTATCATAAACTATGGTAAACTCATAAAACACTGTAAATTATTAATTATGTGTCACAATAACTTGAAGTATCATACTGTGTCATAAAGCTTCTCTTCCATCTTGATAGTGGTAATAATGCTCTTAAAGATGACATTACATAGACGGATGGGTAAAAGATAATGGAGGACACAGTATTCTTAGTGTTTGCAGTGCAGAGGTCAGTGCATGTGGAAGGTGGTAATGTAATTACAAGAAAATGGTGTAAAGGGCCATTCATATCTAGAACAATAACTATAAAGATAACTATAACTATACGTTGCAAAAATCATTTTAACTTTAGTGAATGGTGCCGTTCACATACAGTATCAACTATAACCACAACAACAAACTGAACAATAACGTTGGGATCACTTTAAGAGCAATTTCATGAACTATAAAAGCACTGTCAGCTAATCAGAATTCATAAGAATTCACAGGACATCAGGTTCTATTAGATGTTTAAACCCTACCCGCCACCCCCATTTTATAAGTGCAGTCATGATTATGTAAAAAGAGTTACATAGGCTTATGAGTATTACAAGAGTGTTATGAGCATTTACAACAACCACAATTTACAATTTATTAATACTGGGTGCGTAATATAGTGTTACCATTTGCTTTAATGGAAGATGGCTTCTACCTATTATTGCAGACGCCGTCAATGGAGCGGTACTTGTTGGAATGATCTCCCTGGGGACAGTCATCTGGCTGGAAGGGGTCAGGGCACCCGGACCAGTTAGCGATCCTTTCCACATCCTCCACCGAAAGGTACTCTTAAAGAGAGTTAATTAGGTTGACAAAAGCAAATCAAACACCACACAGCCAACAGTCCTCTGAGAGTTTGTGTAATATATATATATATATATATATATATATATATATTTATACATATATATTTATATATATATCCCAGCCTAATGGAATTCCAGGCTGTGTACACAAATCAGCCATGACATTCAGTGAAGATGGAAGGAAAAAAATATGGCAGAATCAAGACGAATGCCACTACTTGCTTGTTGTGGAAATGGCATGCTTTTTTGGGATCAAGCTTGTAATGATGACTCGTCGTGTAAACAACATCAATAAAAAGGTTGCCTGGCATGGCTGGATTAGCACTACTGCTGAGTTAGCAGCTGAGTTGAATTGAAACAGGAGCTCACCTGTCACAGCAATGGCTCTTTTATGTCTGCGCCTCGCCTTGGCCTTTATGAGTTGTAAAGTCATTTCAAAGACTACGGCTGCTTTTGATATCACCAGAGTCTCGGGCCCAGGTTGCCTCAGAAGCGCGAACATCTGTGTGGGGAATTGCGCCACACTTTGTCTGTGGAGCCACCAAACCCAAGTCAGGAGATATAATAGTATTACTGTAGGCTAAAATGTGTGCGTGGAGGACCAAAAAACATATCATAAATGTTTACCTCTCACTAGTGTGCTGGTAAGCCTTGTCTATGATCTGTACACTCTCTTGAAATGAAGAAAACAGCAAATCTTGAGACTGGTCTGGTCTTCCTGAAACACATGTACAGAACACAAAGAAGCAATAACTTTAAAAGAACAGCATAAGAAACTATGTTAAGGACCATATGACTCAGGTTTTATCTCTGAATATGCTTGGTGGTCCGTTTTTGATGACAAAGAAAATGATTACAAGTGTTAAGGGTTTCAGCATGATACAATCTCTGGTCATGGTCTTTGTGGTCATCTTCTTGTAGTTTTTGCTGAGAAGGATATGTAATTGGGGGGACTGTGAGTCGCCAAAGTGAATCTATTTAGAGGATGGGTTTTGTTTCTAATTGCAGTATGCTATACGTACAACAGGATGATCATATCTCTGAGATGACAACCAGGGACATCCTACACAGTCACCTCAGTCTGAGTGAAGTGAAGACCCCAGTGATCCTGGGCCAGCAGGGCCTATGCTAGGGTGACCATGTTTTGCTTACCGAAAACCACGACACTCATCCCGGCAAAGACATACTCAAATTATACAATACTCAAACTTGCCTTATAATTTAAATACACTTAAAGTATTTTATATTTTGCATGTATAGAAAAATGTTATATTACAAAATACTATCTATAACCAACAGGGGTGGCCCTAGCCTGTCAACTGTCAACTGTAGACTGAATACAGAATACTGTACTTTCATCCTGGGCATAGTATAGTATGCAAACAGCTAACAAGCAACCATTATACCCAGTTTGTCATACATTGAGAATAGGGGACAAATCAACAGTACACCTCTTCCAGTTAATGGCTAACTAATTTTCTGCTTAACATGGTCCAAAAAATTGAATAAGCAAATGAATCTACTATCTGTCTACTGTTTACTATCATTGCCTATAGCACAAGCCAACAAACATAAACAAAAGTTATAGCTTTCCCTTAATAATTGTGTTATCTTGTTTCAGGATGCATGCATAATACAAATGAAATGAAGAACAATGAAAACCAGTAGAATTTTATCTCTTTGTGCGGCCACATTGCTTGGGTAAACTTGAAACCCAAGCTCAAAAAAACATCTTGTCCCCTGTGTCACAGCAATGTACATATGGTAAGGCTGTTCCATTGAAGCTGCCAACCTGAACCTTGAGCAGGCAGATGTGGAAAACAGCTGAGGCATTTTGACTCTGGGAGAATTTGAATGCCAATGTTGTGTTCCAGCCTTGATTCAGTGTGGCCATTTTTCTATTTCATTATGGTTTTCTTTGACTGGTGATTGATCTTCTGACTGTTGACTGATTTTCTAAAAGCTTAATCCAAATATCTGAGGATTGTCTTGTGTAGAGAGAGAGACACCTGCTCACCTGCACCTTTGTTCACTTTCTGGAGTTACTCTCTGATTTCTTGGCAACATGGCGAAGCAGTCAGTTTTTATTGACCACACAGTAAAAAATAAAATACTGTTTTTGTCTAGTGAAATATCCTTGAATCCAAACCATCATTAACACCTGTGGTTATAAAGAAGCATTCATGAGCCGACCAATTTGCATCTGCGCTCTCTACATAAGGCTGCTATTGTTGGGGCATGATCGGATGACATCATGCTAACAGCAGTGTCCCTGACCATTATATTGGGAAATTCTGTAATACCCAATGCACCAAAAGCACACAACATTATGCAGTATTATGAACACCATTATGGTGCACTGTGTTTTAGTTTCCAGTTCACAAATTGCAACCACTTTGCTCCTGCTACTGCTGTCATGGCTGCTCAGTATACTGGACACATATTACTGCACATCTATGGGTAACTATGAAATTTTAAATTTGGAAATATTTGATTTGTGGCATCCAGGCATCCAAAACATTAGCCTGGTAAACCAGCCCCTCATACTTCATTTAATTTTCTACAGAGGGTCTGGACCAGACACCGTCAAAAACGATTTCTTCCTGGAGGTGTGGACTCAAAACAAGTGCCTCTGCCTTTACCCAATCGTTAACGCCTGGTCGTCACATATGCAATTAGCCTACCTACACACTACAATTTAAATGTAGCACACAAGGTCAACGTCATGGCTAACAAAAACACCCTCTGTTCGCTGATTGGATCGGCCTTGCTGGGGCTGACTACATGACCCTCAAGAGATTCCGGTCCAGACCCTCTGTAGAAAATGAAATAAAGTACGAGGGGCGGGTTTACCAGGCTACCAAAACATAAACCTCAGGTAATTTCCTTATCCTGTCCCATCTCTCTATCCCTAAAAATAACTTTAAAAATATTTAATCAGTCAAAAGATTCAATGAATCAGTTACTCGTCACAGCCAGTGCATTCAAACATGGGCGCAACACTTCCTGTGGCTGTTAAGGGGTTAAAACCAAAACAGAAGCAATAGTCAAGCAGTAGACAAGCAGTGCACTCACACATGACAAAAACACATAATGGCATTGACAAAGTTTAGGAGAAATATTCTTTCACTGTGTGCACCATGTGGAGCACAGCAAATTACAGTAATTCGCTAAATTACCTCTCTAGAAAAAAAAATGGGGTAGGAGCTACTAAAAACCTGAAAGAGGTCCTCAAAAAAATGTGACCAAGAAAAATGCTTTATTTAAGTTATCAGCAGGCCGTATCAGCAAAGGCAGCGGAAAATGGATGAGGGAGCAAGAATATCACTATCATGACAAGATGGGCGCAGGAAAGTCATTGTTTTTCAGCCATTGAAAATGCACAAAGTACACAATGGTGAATGTCCAAGTCCCATATAGTAATTTGACAGTAGAAAGTGTACAGAGGGGGCCTGTTCAAATTAAGAGAGCAGAGCAAGTAGTGCAATTCAGTTTTATATTCTCATTTTGTTCATGATAATGGTTGTAGTATCCACAAGTGCAAACGTATTTGGTTTTTTAGGCTCTTGAGTTTTTTTCATGGACTTGTGTCTGTGCACTGCAGAAGATTAAACTGATCCACAGTATTAGTAAGAAATATTACACTTCAGTATTACACAAAGAAAAACTGGACATGTAAATGGCTGTAGTGACCATAGTGCAAACCTCTATGGTATTTTAGACTCTTGAATTTTTTATTGAAAGAATTTGTGGACTGGTTTCTGTTGACCCTAATCTTATATGAACTAAAGCACCATATTAGTAAGAAAGGGCATTTTTTAATTTCAGTCTTACCCAATACAAAACCATCACTGGACCTCAACAAGAAAAAAACACATTGTCTGCAATTTCCAGAGCTCAAACAGCCAAACAACCTCCCTCTCTACATACCAATCATCTGCTAGTTACTGCCACGAAAAGTGTCTGGCAGACGCCCGCACATGCAGGACCACAGCTTCACTCAGCATGGTGACTATTACACTTCTCTTGCTGTGAGATAGAGGGTGGGCAGACAGACAAA
Source organism: Coilia nasus (assembly GCA_027475355.1). Lineage (NCBI taxonomy): Eukaryota > Metazoa > Chordata > Actinopteri > Clupeiformes > Engraulidae > Coilia > Coilia nasus. Next base: position 31,122,845 of record CM050205.1, on the reverse strand, counting down.
CCTACACAAGCAATAGTGCACACATGTCTCTGTGGCAACATCACAAGCCTGAAACTCACACATAGAGGACAACAGCAGAGCTAAGCTCAAATGATGCCTTTTTAAAAGCCAAATGTCATGTCATTAAGACCCATAGATCCACTAATATGTAAATGGAAAGAGTGCACCCAGCACTCAAGTTAAGTCAAGTCCACACACAGTGCAACTTTAACAGCTCATCATTCACTGAGAAAAAGTACTACAAACATCTTTACATAATTAGGTTTAGAGGTAACTACTGTAGCACTCTACATACCACTCCTCATAGGAGCTGCTGGTCTGGAAGATCATTAATTATTAATTATCTGTGCTCACAGCAGCATCCTATCAGAGGAACCCAGAGTTAGTTTAATAGAACACCACTGATTATACAGTACAGCCATGTTGGTATGTATGATGTTGTGTTGTATATATTTACTAGGCTCAGGAGTGGAAATATTGCTGTTCCCAATTACGGCCCAGGGGAATGGACAAGGTGGGAGAGGAGAGGGAAGAAGCAGAGCCAGATGACAGAGACCAGATGTGGAACTACAAATGCGTTCCTCGATCCCAGTGGCTGAAATTAGCATTCCCACTTTCTGACATGATTCACACCTAGAGGACTACACTTACACTGGCAGTGAGAGGCTTTCTAATTTAAATTAGCCTCACTAAAGCATGGAAACAAAAAAAAACATCTGCTCACTGTATATTTAAATAAGAAAAGATATTGATAAAACCTCAGTATGTCAGTGAAACGAAACCTGGCAGCTTTCTGGTAGACAAATGACTTTGATGTTTCATTTTGACATTTTTCATGAAGATGACAGCTGAAATTTGGTGCATGAAATATTACTCACGTTTAGAGATGTCTGCTTTGCTGGATGGTAACAATACAAGCAAGGTGCAGAGGTTGACAGGTATGAGGATTTTAAGAAAACCAGCCATAATTACGTCCTGTAACAAAAAATAGTACCCTATGCTTCTCATTCACAGACAGATCAAACAACAAACTACACATTATTTGACTTTTTACAGATGCATTGCTTCAGCTGTTAATGACATATTTTCTATAGGTCTAGTTTCAAAATTCACTTGCATATACATCCAACAATACAGCCATAAAATAGTAAATAGGACTTTCAAGATTTAAATATTTATGTTGTTCACTGAACTTAAAAAACGCTTCAGCAAAGTGCCTACCAATAAACCTGTGTATCTGTGGAGGGATCTTTGTGCCTTTGCTGCAGCCCTAGGAAAGGAAGCAATGAAGAGAAACATCTCCTGTAGGCAGTGTGTGTGTGTGCGTGCGTGCGTGCGTGCGTGCGTGCGTGCGTGCGTGCGTGCGTGCGTGCGTGCGTGTGTGTGTGTGTGTGTGTGTGTTTGTATAGGTTCTGTTTCAAAGATTTGCTGAGGGGAATTCTTCATACTCATAGTGACGTGCTCCTGAAAGCCACTTGAGTTCTTCTTGTTTTTGTCTCCATACTCACAAGCACTCACGCTCACGCTCACACTCACTCACGCTCACACTCACACTCACTCACAGAAGCACTGTGGTTGCAGAGGAAAGAGAAGATGCAGCAGGCTGGATGGAAAATCTCCAACATATTAAACATACTCTGGATGCCATTTTCATATACAATATATGTGAATCGGATCTTGGAAGACAATATGTTGATGATCTCATCTTGGAATACAATATGTTGATATTAGTGGAATACAAATGTTACCTTTCTACTGTACACTTTACTGACCATTTTAGTATAAGTAAAAATATCAACCCCTACTTGTGATATTCATATGGCTTCTGGAACAAAAATGTTTGATACTTCTATTAAATCATATAGACTACATTGTGGTAAAACAAGTGTATTTGCTATTGGAAAAAATGAAATATATTGCTGTATAACAAGGAAATATGAAGAAATGCAACATCTTAGATTCAAATGATAAGAAACTAGAAAATAGAGCCCTTGTCAGTAGGCATTTTAATAAGATAGTCAAATAAATGATTAGTGTTTTAAGCTCAACATCATTTCATACATGATTTGAGCCTTCTTCTAGATAATATCCACATTGATACTTCCTAGCCTGATCTTGTGTAGAGATACTTAATCAGGCAACATCCGTTTAGTAGTAGAGTAGAGTAGACTTATTTTATTGATCACAAAGAAAATTAAGGTGTCTAGCAGCATACACATAACACACATTACAAAACATATCAAACACGTTGCACACATCTGCAGACATACAAACATTCCCTTAGCTGGTAAAAAATGTCTCATATCAATATCTTCAGTAAGCTCCAGCCTACACTTCATCTTTTGCCCTCTGAGCAATGGGGCCCTAATGCATCTTTGCCTGACCCAGTGCAGCTTTCTCCATGTGGCGGGAGTCTGAGGCTGGGAGTTGCTGGTTAAGGATTCACCCGGTGAAGCTATTGCTACCTCAGTGCCTCAGACGTCTGTCTCTTCAAAGCACTCCTGCTTGCTCGCCATGTTCACAGGACTATGCACTGTTCTGAGGTGTTAATAATGCACCAGCCTTGTCTGTAACACTGGCACAGCAAAGCACGGTCTATGGGAGCAGTGCATTAGCAGTTTTACAAGGTGACTGGTTCCTTTAAGCAGAAGTGAACAAACAGGCTCGAGAAAGCAAAAACCCTGCCATGTATTCCATCTGCCTGTGTACTTTAATAATTTGCTAATTTACCAAACAGATTTTTTTGTGTGTTCATAAGACTCAGCTGTTTTAGAGAATAGCTGGGTTAAAAATGTGTCAAGATTTTGCTTTCTGAAGTTGGGATGTCCATCTCTTTGTGACATTCACATGGATGCTTGTGTCTCGAAGAGTCTCTACAGTGCATGTGAATGTGCATCTACTTTCTTTTTCATGGAAAAAATTATTATGTGAGCCTGTGTTTCACAATTGACAAATCCAGAGAATCATTGCAAGGGTGTGGATTATACAGTGTAATTATGTAAACTTTCTTTATGTTCTGTGAATTATATCAATACAATCATACATAACCTAAGGGGTGCTTGTGAAAAAATAGAAATCCAAAGGGACAGATGAAGCGATGTCAGGCACAGTAATAAATATTGAGAATCAATGCTGTGTTTACTTGTGCACAGAGCACAGAGGCTAAAGACGCCTTGGGGCATGAAGTGGGGTTGGAGTATCTATGATTGGTCTGTGGCTTGGGTATTGTATATGTTGGGTAAAGCATGAATCCTGACTGCAAAATAGAAATGGAACACACAAAGAAATGAAAAATGATTCTCTTTAAAACAGTGTCAATATAGTTTATCAAACTGTTATACAGTAAGTTCACATCACTGACATTTTTTTTCAAGTTTACATAGTTGAGAGCTTTAAAAATTATCATTAAAGTTCATTATAAACAGTCATTTGTCAGTCTATGGATTATTTGCCAGTGTGTGGTCACGGGGCCTCATGCTTTAAATTTCCTCAGCTGCCAACGCACAGAGCTAGCATGTCTGTATCAGATCCACCCATGGATTACAATGCAACACATGTGCTTAATATTAATCAGGAAGACTACAGAGATTACAAAAGAGATTTGTTTGTTTACATAATCTGCAACACTGTGTACCCCTTTATCCACACCTGAATGACACCTTTATAATTGGGGAGCACTACCTTTGGAGGAGATATCTTTTTATGGCACCGTACCCCCCAACTCGGCTAATTTTTCTCTTTGGGGGGTACGATTATCCCAAGATCACGATCCAGTACCCCGGTAATTCTAACTCTCTTTATCCAGATTGAAGAAAAAGACATCAGGAATCACAGCTAGTATATTTCATAGCAATAAATTTCTTTTATTGTAAAGACAATATGCATCATCATCACATGTGAACACAGTTGTAAATTCAGGGGCTGTCTCTGATGCCTTGTACTGAACATCTAAATGAGGCTATGGGTAATAGAGAATATTTAAAGACAAAATGAACTGCAATACAATTCTTAAAACAAGCTGCTAAAAAAGTCATACATGATTTTTATGAATGATTATCTTTCATGTAGAAAACACATGCATGCACATACAGAATGGCACACAACCATTCAAAACTACACAAATCCACCCATACACACACACACACACACACACACACACACACACACACACAACAAAAGCACTTACACTCATCCTGAATTTGTATTATTCCAACAGTTCTTCACAATAAGAAACAAGAGCTGCCCCCAAAGAAAGGAATTTCCTTTTGTTTATGCAACCCTAAATTTTAAAACGGTTTGGGTGACCTTTCAATCTCAAGGTTTGTTGGTATTGTACTACTGTGCTTAGTAAGTGTGTCCAAAACGAATCTACATGAAACTGAATGGAGCAAAATCCCTTATTGTGATTGAACTGTCTCCAGATACCGAGAGAATGTGGACAGAATTCACAGCAGTTAACCAATGATGGGCAAAGTGGATTCAGAAGGTATTGTACAATCCAATCACATATTCCAGATCATCTGAGACTCTGCCGGTGTGGTTAAGTGAAAGTCAGTCCCATTGGTCATCTTGATCACATGGCACAAAACAGCACACAGTGCACACAACAAAATTCAACCTCTGTATTTAACCCATCACACTCATGAGCAGGGGGCAGCCATGACAATAGCACCCAGGGAACAGTGTGTGGGGACAGTACCATGCTCAGGGTACCTCAGTGGCACTACTGGCAAACCTTTATTCAAACCTGCAATCCTGCGGTCACAGGTCTAATACCTTAAGAGAAGAGTTCTGCTAATTAGAATCAGCTGAAAGCCTGGAGCAAATACATGCTACTAGCTTGTAGATTCTGAAGACAGATTGCCCACCACTGCAGCCGACTAACATGACCATGTATGACTCTTCAGAAGTCAGTGGTCAAGAAGTCAAGCAACTGTGCTTACAACACTTATGATACCTTTGTTATTCGGAGAAAGTACATTCCCTCAAAGATCTGATTCGAGCCTTAACCAGTTCCAAGAGGGTAGTGAAATATTCACAGAGTAATTAATGACGAAGTCAGTAACTAATACGCCAATTCTTGGGGGTCTTCCAACCAAGATTAAGAATCTAGTACTGTAGCAAGTGTCAAAAAATGCCCTGAAGTTTAATGGTTCAGCAGCAGCAGTATCAAAACAGTAAATAAATGTATCTCACCTTTTCGATAAAATGAGGAAAAAGATAAGGAAATAAAAGAATTCTCTCTGGCTTTTTAGATGGGATATCCCAGTTTTTTTCTGATCAGCACTGCATATGAGAGTGTAGACTATTTTTCCCATTAAAGTTGTAGTTATTTCAGAATGCTTTCACGAGTAGAACTGCCGTTATCTGATTAACTGTTGAAGTAATGTCAGACAAAAGCACCTCCAACTGAAAAACAGGAATGGATATTTTCTCTCTCTGACTTTTACAAAAACCATACATGCACATTTATTCCAAGTCCTCCTCTAAATTGCTTCTTTGATGAAGGCGATTGCGTTAATGAGGTTTGGGAAAGCATATTCAGTCTGTTTTTGATCTTAGCTGATAAGACTAAAGAGCTTCAACACACTGAAAAAAGAGAAATTAGGATTAGAAGGCCATTAACTGACCTGGGCTTAAGATGTGATCCAGCCAACCTTTTCCGCTCTGTGCAAAGACAGCTTCAGTACCTGTCTGACAGTTCTTTTTTTTTTCAGAGCACTGATATCCCTTCCCCCTTTTATAGAACTTTTGAAAGGAGAGAATTCATAAGGAAATTGATAATTCTCACTGGCTTTGGTCAAAAAAAAGGTTTTTGCTTCAGAAAAAGATATATAGTCGAATATTATCGACACCTAAAGACACAGTTCTACAGTATACTTTATACATTATGTTCTTGTGCCTTGAAGTAAAACATTTTCCACTGTCCTTTTATGGCATAATATTGATGGAAATGGACAGAGCTATATTGTAACATGCCAGTGTCAAGGGAACATAGTATTGTGCAGCTCGCATTTTTATAGTCTATGTATTAATATGTGAGTAGGCATACTTTGATCTTCTCCATACTTGCAGGTAAACCCTCACAGACAGACATACAAGTGCACATTTGAGGAAAAAAAATGAAATTTGGAATGAGTATCAAAGTAAGTCATTGATGCCAGTGAACAAAAGTAAAACAAAGACAACACCACTAAAATATTTGAAAGAAATTTCCAAGTTATGGACACTTTGTTTGTACACAGGGAATTTCAGTTTCAAAAAGGCTTTCAACCTGCCGTGAAAACCACTGAAAACTGTTGATATTCTCATGTACAGGTTTAGGTCTTTAATTAATTGTTAAATGCATTACATGCCTTCAATAACCTACTAACTGATTTGTTATGATATCTGATACGCTATATGGCCTCCATTTTGGAGACCGATGAAAGGAAAAAAGTCAGTACCAAATGATTAGCTGATGCACGTCAAAATACCCTCTAACCCTAAAACCCTTTTCTTTCACATATTAATTCTTATTTTACAAGTCATATAAAAATAACCAGAACTAAATATATCTATAGAATTTGTGCATAAAATAGTCAGTCGAGGATGCCACGTCATGTACATGGAGAAAGACATTGTGAGCTGTCTCTAGTTGTTGCCCATGTACTTCCTGGTTGTGGAGATGCTTTGACTGTTGACAAACACAGGGTCCACTGAGGCTACTTTAGCGGCGATGAAGGAATGTATGCAATGGAGCACGGCCGTCAGGTTGGCAAATTCCAACTCCTATCAACACAGAGAAACAGACACAGACACGGCTGGAAATGAGAAAAAGCGCGACGGGAAATGTGAGAGGTAATTGAGGAAAGGGGTGTAATTGAATCCCGAGTCAGTGTGAGGACTGGGGAGGAGGAAGGAGGTGTTCAGTTACCTTCATTTCGATTTGTTTGTTTTCCGGGTTTTGGAACAGGAGTTTTACTCTCGTCTTGCCATCATCAGATGAGCCTTTCAGCTGGGAGAACTTGTACCTCCAAAGCGTTTTCTGTTGCAAAGGAGAGAAATAAATCACCGGCTATCAGGTGGCACAGAACAAATGGTAGCAACAAAACGGTTTGACTAAATAAGCACACTGGCAGTGGTTCTAAAAGAAATCCAGGCCTTTTTTGTCGTTCTTTTCAACTTCAGCCAAATAAGTTATTTCAGTTTGTGGATTTGTTTTTGTTTCAACACCCCACAGGGAATGAAAGCATTCTATTGAGATTCATTTGTCTGGCAGCTCCATATAGCACTCTGTCTGCAAAAAAAGCAAGCCCTGTCTGTGACAAGCACTTGAACCTGCATTGTTTAATGAAACTACTGGGTTATTAGGTGACTAAATCTCAAGTAGGCAATGCTTTTCCCTGAGTGACACTTCTAAAAAAAAATGTTTTTCACACTTTTCGGTTGACTGTTGGACCGGGCTGCACGGCCGCAAAGGCAGACAGCTTGCGCCTGCCTGAAAGACAGTTAATTAAAGCCAATTCCAATGACAGATCTAGGCTACAGAGCACAGTCCCTCATAACAGTATGTTGTGACAGTTCCTGACTTTGTTTAAAAAAAGGGGGAAAAAGCCAATCAGCTCACCAACAGTCAGAGGATCAGTCGTGGAGCAGTGCGTTCTCCCTGCTGCCATCACAATGAGCACTTTAGAACCCCCGTGCAATTAATGGCCGACAGTCGAGGCGGAAAAATCAGACAGTATTGTTCCATTTGCATTCACCGGCTCACCACCAGCCCAATAGGATCATAATAATAAGGGCTGCCTAATGACTCACTTCACAAGGGATGCTTGGAGCGCTCTGGCAATATTTGTATAGACTAAATGTGGGGCTTGGATGGGTGAGGAGGGAGGCAAAGAGAGAATGAGCACATGCTTTATTTGCCATTCTGAAACCTTACAGAGCGGCATATTTGGTGTGGAGGGCACAGACCTATTGTTGGGCTGCTACTTTGTTCGAGGTACTAGTTAACCAAGGTGCTAGTCCAAAGATCGACTGCACTAAACAGTTACAGTATTCCTCCAAAGCAATGTACGACACTATTAGAACCAAATTATAAACAAAACATCCATCAGCTAATTTACAGAAAAATAACAAAAAACTGTTTATGATATGTGGAGCTATAATCAAATCATAACATACACATAGATAAAGATCAAATCGAACAGTGGCATGCATGGTGTGGAGAAAACTGAGCTTTTGTGGGGCTACTACTACGTTGCTTGTTAAATGCCAATCTCAAGATCGACTGCTACTTAACGCCCTGATGATGTCCCACTAGACAATGGCGTGTGCCAGGCATGGCAGGCTCATCATGATGCCTGCTAAACGTCAGCTCGGGAATCGTTGGCAGTCGGACAGTTTTATGACCGCTGGCTTTCCAGCCATCTTTCACTGCCCGTGGAGCCGAAAGTGACAGGTATCTCATTGCGGACAATTTTGTGACACTTTACTTGGCATCTGTTGTGGCTTTATAAATAACCCCTAGCATGCCAACAAGAAATGATTTAAGCCCAGGAGAGACGAGATCTAGATTTTACACAAACCTTTTTTCCCCCTCACCTTTGATATGCTCTCAGAGCAACAGAAGCCGGAGTCGAAGTCAATGGTAAAACACAGTATCTTTCCATGACTGCTGCACATGTACGTCTTTGACTAAAGGGGAGAAAAGAAATGTTCTTAATTAGGCAGAAATAAACACCCGCCACACTCACACATACACACAAATTAGGCTTTATAAAACGTAACTAGATGATGCCAAATCCCACCGTGCGTTGTGCTGGCATTTGAATTACCTGTGTATAATTTCTTTCTTTGTTTTTTGCGGGTCTTCTATGGGAATGAGTATTTATGTTAATTATTTCCTGCACGCCTGCTGTCACCTCACAGCTATTTTCTCCATCAATTGGACAGGTACAATCTCGTCGTCACTATGGCAACAGCTATGCAGCTCTCTTCTTAGCAGAGAAGGAAATTAGAGAAAAATCTGAAGGCTTTAAAATCTAATGCATATATTATGGGATCCACAGATAACAATTTTGCCATTATGGTGACAAAGTGTCTCAGGGAGATATTTCACTGGTGTAATTTGTGAATAACTGATACAGAGCCCCGACCCCCACATACCCACACACACCCACACACACACACACACACACACAGGCGCGCGCGCACACGCAGATGCACACACAAACATACATACGCACGCACGCACGCACCCACACCCACACACACACACACACACACACACACACACACACACACACACACACACACACACACACACACGCAGAAGCACCACTCTCCCAGCTGCTGCTGTCCGGGAGAAGCAAGTGATGCAATGAAAAATAAACTTCGAGTGAGTGGACTTTGACATGCCCGTGAGGAGATTGACAGGCATTCTGTTTGGGAGCCCTGAGCTAATGCACAGCCGGCCTTCTGGAGAGGCTGACAGCAAGTGGACTGCATAATTGGGTTGCACAGGGCTGCTACAGAGAATTTATGCCATGCTTAAGACATTTCTCTCAGGGCTTTGGCGATGGAGTTCCCTGCCATAGTCCCCCCTCCCACCTGATGCCTGTGGCTTTAGGCACCCACAGTTCTTCAAGGCTCGCCTTGGCAAACCAGGTATGAAGACTTTCACAAGCTAGGTAAGCAGTTTCTTCTAAAAGGCTCAAAAATGAAAATTTCTTGAAACAGTGTTTGTGCATATGTAATGTGTATGTTTTAGATGACAAACTTGGTTCATGACAATTTGTGAAATGTACATGTATTGGAGATGTGTTAAAATGGCAATTTGTAAAAAAAAAAAAAGTTCTTTTTCAATATTTTTGATTTTTACGATATATACAAAATAGTTTTATACAGTGTTTAAAATGTTTATTACCATTTTCTGTGTTAATGTTATCTAAGTAACACCAATTATCTATGTTGTATCTTTACATTTATGACATTTTATATCATGTATCGAAGTGCCATCACATTCCAAGCTCTTAGTAAAACCATTTACATTAAGACAAAATTAAGACAATGTTGCCAAAATACAATTTTAAGCTTTACTTCCTTATTCTACAGAACTTCGCTCTTTCATTCTCTTTTCTTTGGAGGCATCTGCATGAAAGTTGTTTTACTTCAAAACACCAACATTTTGCCACCTGCAAATCCTAAGACTTCTACTTCTAAGTTGCTTCTTGCTCACCGCCCAAAATACAATGCCACCTTGCAGTATGTGTTTGGAGGGTTTGGAGGGAGTGTGTGGCACTGTAAAACACTTAATTGTGATGTACCATCAGTACTAAACAAGGCAGGACTCTGCGCTCCCCTGGCAGATGTGCCCATAGAATTTTGAGGTGCTGTAATATTCTGGCTGCTAAGAATGCGAGCAACGAGCGAAGCAGATTTGCAATGCTTACTGTCACTCTGCATGAGTGCTTGCATGTAGCACGTGAAGCAGGGACTACACGCCACTAATTGGCAGGTTCCCTCTCGAGGATAGGGGGGTTGCTTCTTGGGAAATTCCTTATCATGTCTGAATGCGCTGACCAGTAACAACGCTGGCCAGTAACAACATGCATGTTGACTTGAGCTCATTCTCTGCATCAGTATGTATCTGAGAAAGAAAAAAACATCCTCTATGGATCAGGTCATAGTGGCTATGAAGACGGATGCTCTGAATACTGTAGCCTACTGTGATACACTACCCTACTGTGTTACACTACCCTACTGTGTTACACTACCCTACTGTGATACACTACCCTACTGTGTTACACTACCCTACTGTGTTACACTACCCTACTGTCATACACTACCCTACTGTGTGTGGCCTTCCATGCTGTGTAACCCCAATTCCCACAAATATCCCACACAACAATAAAAAATATGGTGTGCCTGCCAATATATTCATTCTCAAATAAATATATTGCTTGTATGATTTTTGTATGATTTGGGAATTATAGCATGTATTTTTTATTTACATTTAACACAACATCCCAACTTTTTCAGAATTGGGGTTGTACCTTTGTAGGATTCAGTCCCACTCTGCTAAACCTTGCAGTAAACTCCCAAAAAAAATCTATAACATTAAGGCCGCCTGGGGCTGGGAATGAGTTGGAAGTGCGATGCCTGAAAGTGACTTGAATAATACTGAGCAGGACAGGGTTTCAATCACGATCACCATCATGATGATAATGATAATTTGTAGTGCAATCAGACTAAAGAAATTAGCTTTTAGTGCAAAAGAATTACTCTAATTCCAATTGCAGCGTCTTCATTAAGAGTGATTTCATAGCCAGAAAGAACAGTACTTTTTATAATGAGCCTAATTTCCATAAAGCTACGCTTGTTTGCCTGCCAACTGATTCGTGCTCAATTACCTACACATCAATCAACAGGCTAGCCTCAAAGCAGAGCGTGAGTGTGAGTGTATTTACCTGTCTATCTCTTTCAGTGAATTCTCAGAGTTAGCTATGTGTAATGCCGCACAGCAAGAGTGCATCTCTCCTACAGGTAAGGTGAAGGTACAGGTCAAGGCTAACAGAAGAAGAATGACAGACTGTAGAGAGCTCTGCACACTCGATGTTTGGATACCTGCTTTTGCTGATAAGCTGGCTTAGCACAGCTGGGTAGGTGCTGGGGGGGGGGGGGTGTTTGGCCTCTTTCAGCAGCTCATGTTTATTTCACACAGTCTTGTGCCGAGCTAGCTGCCGACTTAGCCGAAGTTGAATTGCTGAGGACTCCACTGAGACAGCGGGAGGTAGCGGCTAATTGGCTGGAGAACAGACAGCCACCAGCTAATTGAAATCCCTCATCACGTTCATGGTGCTCCCACAGGACCAGGTCCCGGGTTTATATCATTAATGCCAAAAAAGGCTAAATTATTTGATATATTTGCCTTTTTTTTTAGAAGGACGAGGTGGTTGATGACAGAGAGGGTTGTGGTGTTCATAGAGGAGGAGCCAAGTTCTGTGGCCTTTGCTGCAATTGGAGGGAAATACCCTGGGACTGATCTGACGCCCTGCTATTCTCATGCATGCAGAACAACCATGTCAGCTCCTCCACTGCATCAGCACTTATGACACACAAACACACACACACAGACACACACACACACACACAGCAACATACACACACACACCCCAAAAAAACACACACACACGCATGCACACAACACATGCACACACACACACAGCAGTATTCACAGACCCTCATTCTGACTCTTGTAATGACTTCTGAAGACAGAAATAAGAGTCACGCAACCCTAATTAATGAAGGCAAGGCTTGCCCACATACTGTAGAGTATTAGGCAACCCTACTGCCTTTACTCATTTCAGATTTTGATAAATTTGAGATCTTCCATGTAAATGACTTCTGAGCAATACAGCAACCCCACTCTGTAACCACTGAACTTTAGGTTTCAGAGCTGAAGGCTGCGTTTTTTTCTTCCTCCCCTGTGTTCGCTGTCAGGGATTGGGGCGTCTGGAAATGAAGAGCGAGGCGCAATTTAATTTTGCCTAATGCGCTTTGAAAGAGCCGACTGCCGACATCATTCTCTGCTTCGCTTCGTATGCCGTATGGACACTTTCTACGCGGCTCCGCTAGCCTAAGGACTAAATGATTGTCCGCAAGAATTCAATGGAAACTAAATTGAACTCCGCCAAAATCGCGATCCTGAACTCCGGGTGACTTCAGCGCTGTTGAATCCGCCCATACAGCCTTAATGTGATTATTTTATCTGTGACATAGTGCTTTAAAAGGCCGTCACACTGTCAACTCACAGTAGCCTTTTTTGCTGTGGAATTTCAACCGACTGGACACACATATGGGCAGGCACAGACAGAGAGAATAGCTCTGATAATTGCTGGTATAATATTTTGCACTTTTTTTGTGTGCCACAACTGATGCAGAACAAGACAGTGAAGTTTATGGTGGACCTTGGGGTGGGGGGTGGCGAGTCGGGGGGCGTGAGGGAACTCTCGCAGTCCGCCTCTTGCCTCTGTAGCCTGGCAGAGCTGTGATTTAAATCTCCTCTGACAAGTTCTTCCCTTTGTATTATTTATAAATGTCTATAGTTAAGGGCTTCCTGCTTCACAGCCCCTGGGTCTCTCTCTTTTTCTCTCTCTCCCTCATTCTCTCTTGTGTGTGTGTGTGTGTGTGTGTGTGTGTGTGTGTGTGTGTGTGTGTGTGTGTGTGTGTGTGTGTGTGTGTGTGTGTATGAGTGTGTGTGTTTGAGAGACAGAAAGGAAGAAAAGGACTGTTGATGTGTTTCTTGCTTAAGGTTTGGCTGTATTAAATCTGAGGCCAAAATATTAAACATAAACATGGATTCTTTAACATGGCAGTAGGCATAGCTACGGCACTGACTCAACTGTATCAAAAATAAAAAAGACACACTGCTCTGCAGAAGCTCTGCAAAGCAGAGTCAAGCAGAGTTTCATTCTCGATATCTGCAGCCAACCATACTCACTCTTCACTCTAATCTGCCTGACTGAAAACCCAAACCTCTACAGTTCACTTCAACACAGAAACAGCTATCATTTTTCATGTACACTGTGTTTTCACAGACAAGCACTATTGCACTGTAAGCCTGTACTGAATGACAGTATATTACATTGTTCATCTTTAGAATGTGGCCATGTTATACACGGTGTTAATGTGATTATTAACATTTAGGAGTGCCACTGCATACTATTAACTCACTGGCACTGAATATTTTCACATCATACTAGGGGTGAAAATCATATAGAGATTCTCTGCCAGTCTGCGTTTAAGTGTTAAAAAATGTTCAAAATCTGCATACCTTTATTTTGTTTATTACATTGTATATATTATATATATCTATTGTGTGGTGAGCTCCAAGCAATTGCTTTCTGGGGCACTTGAACATCAAATCTGTTGAGTTGCCTGCAGCTGTTCTGAATGCCCTCTACTGAGTTATAACTGTTACACTGAGTCTGACCTTCATTGACCTTTTGCCAGAGGAGTTATCCTCGAGACCAATGAAAGATTTAGTGGGCCTCCCCTCTTGTACCCACATCAGAGGTGTGTGCGGCGTGTTCACCGCTTGCCTCAGGAGTTCATCAGTGAGGCTGCGAGGCCTTAGACCTTAGTGTGAGCGAGGCAATTTAACGGCTCAATGAGGAGAGGGCTTACGAAACAGGTTCCTCTGTAAAATTTAATTAAACTAATAATAAAGTAAAGTGAAAAGGAACGACTTGGGAGACAGAGCGTCCTTTCTGCCTCATGCCTTTTGTCACGTATGTTCTCCTTGTACAAGTAAATGAAAGGCAGTGCCCTATCTGTGATTGAAGTTTTTTTTTCCCTTTGTGGTGGCAGCAAAAATAACCTTTGTAAACATCCACTGCTGTTAAAAGATGAAACATTACTTCTGTTTCATGTTTTTTAAGCCAAAACTTTGCCTTCATTTTTAAGTATGCATACAAATGTCGTGATTTTGTATTTGTACTTAAATGTTTGCTCAACCAATTACTTATCCTCCTCTATGCATAGTTAAAATAATTATTGCTAGATGTTTAGGTACAGTACTGATTGACAAGGAGTTATTGAGAACAAGCCTTCAGTAACTTTAGGTAACTTTTGATAAAATGACATTCCTTATACTATGGCTGCACAATATTTGGAAAATGTGTAATATGCAATAACATGGCTGAAAGTTGCAATGATAATATGACTCTGTGACTGAGCAGTCTGTGCTATGGAGATGGCAACAGAAGCAGTAGGGCTCCATGTCATTGTGATATGTGACACGTGATATGTGATATGTGACACGTGATATGTGATATGTGACACGTGATATGTGATATGTGAACCGCAAAGGCAAAGCTTATAGAACTACAGAATTTATTGCAGCTAACCTGTGTTTTGCTATGTGTGTACCACAACAGTCCATGTTGCAATACTTATTTGTATCAAACAGGGCCAGTGTTTGGGGACGCTAAACGAGGCCATTAAACTGTTCTATATGCGTCTGGACATTATGAGTTTGATGTTGAGCTTCTGTTCACAGATGTTTCACACAAATCAACTCTTATAAATGTAAAACTTTAAAAATAAGTTTAAAACTATCAAACAATTCTTTATCATTCTTACATGCCTTACATACTGCATGCTTTGAACTCATGATGTATTCAACAGACCTGTATTCAAAGACCTGTGCTTATATCACTTAAATCCAGTGCCAGGAAGCACTTCTCTACTTTTGTTCCTCTTTTCTAGCATCCAACTCCACTGCCCTTGCAATTTAATAAAAATACAGGCCAGCACACTACTGAAGCCTCCTGAATTGGAGGCAAACAAGAGGTCCGGGCAATCCAGAATTACAGCACAACCCACAAGATTAGGTCTGAAAAAGCAATCCCATCCAGCCAAAAGAACCATTTCTTAAAAAAGGCAATAAAAGCAAAGGCTATACCTGTAAGCACCCCACAAGCAAGTTTCATCTCTTAATAAAGTCTGTTAGATCAAAACAAACACACAGGTTGGCCAAAAAACCCAACACTCACATACAATATATCATTTTTAGTTCTTAAAAGAGACTTTAAAATGAAAGCAATAAAATGTGAAGAGTATATTTGTGTAGAGGCCCTTATACTGCCGTAGATTCACATAACAGCTGCATAACCGCCATTTACTGACCAATCCAAAGGGCTTATAGGAGAAACTTTCAGTTTAAATTCCCTATGCCCCATTTAGTTAATATTACCTGTCAGTTTCCCATTCGGTCTATGTTGCATCAAACATTCTCCTTCTTTTTCCCACAGAAATCACACAGTGACCGCAAACAACAGATTGAATCATAACTGATGAATCCATAACTGAACCATAACTTTCTCCTTTAAGACTATCTGCTCCCTCTGACAGCAATGATTTTCTTCCAGACATGCATCATATGATGCAAGAGTGATATGCCCTGATGAGCACTTAATTAGACAGACTCACTCCTGCTCGATGCACCTCAGCGAACACGGCCCTCTGAAACGCCTTCTCCCAGAGTGCCAGGTCGCAGCCGAGCTCCACGCTGAAGGAATGGCTCTGGCCGTGCCCCACCAGCACGCTGAAGCAGAACGCCTCGCTGTCCTGCAGCTCGCAGGCCTGCTGCAAGCCCAGATACAGCTTCGCCTGGATCCAGCAGTCCTCCGCAATCCATAGCTGAAGAACAGAGGAGAGGGGCAAAGACAGAGGAATGAAATGACAAGACAAAGAATGGGGGAGATATGACGTGTGTGTATCGATGTTTGTGTGTGTGTGTGTGTGTGTGTGTGTGTGTGTGTGTGTGTGTGTGTGTGTGTGTTTGTGTCATTGAACCATTGCATGGATCAAGAGCTCAAAAACACTTATGATGCCCTTACACACACATCCACAGAGCAAACAGAGCAGATGTGAGTGTGAGGAAAACACTGACTGACTGAGTTTAACATCAACTTTACTACTGATACTGAAATCCTCACTAAACCTTAATGAAATGTAACGGAAAGTGAAATTGTAAACTGTTTCCTGTCACTTGTAATACAGACATCCAATGTAAGCCAGTTAGTGCCAGTTCTTTTATCAGCACTTTTATCAACCTTTTTGGTGCAATTTATCATCACACTACAGTCGCTCTCCTGCCCTCCATGCCTGGACTATATTCTTACACATACACACACACACACACACACACACACACACACACATACACAAAGAACAAAGTCTGGAAAAAGCAGAGCATAGCTAAGGAGGAGACAAGTAAACCAGGTGAGCTAAAGAAAATATAAAGTCGTTTACAACTCCACACATTAATGGTGGTTAAGTGCAACAAAGTGTTTGCAGAAAAAGCTTAAAGAAGATTTTTAACAGGCATAAACATGTAAACATAATTGAAGCAATCTGAGAAGAAATGTGTTTGCCCACTCTTTCTCACTGCTATGCTTTACACAACCACAGCACATAAGCTTGGCTAATATCAAATTGTTACAAGATAGCTAACTAGCTGTTTAGCTTAGTTTGCAATGCTATCTCCCAGTCTGGCAATGTGTTGTACAGCTAGTTGTTTGCTGAGCCAGACCAGCCCCTACCCACCTACCAGCAGTACCTAGCAGGGACTAAATCACATCAGCAGGAGAGGGAGGACAGCCCACAAGGGGTATGAATGACAGTGTCTGATATCTGTGTTCTTCATTTTGCCCCCATACTTTTTTATTGACATTTTTGTTGTGTTTCCACTGATATTATTGGGTTTGTATAGCTACTTTGCTGTTGTACTATAGAAACTAGACTTTATTGTTGCATTAGAAACAACATTTACTAATATCTAAAATTCTTAATAATCAATTTTAGATTACTTACACTTACCAATGAAAATTCACTAATGAAAGCATCAAACTGATATGGGGTGTAAGAGGGAGTAGTACTCATAAAATCATAACAACATGCATCTAGATCTACTGACTAGAACTGTTCACTGTATAATTAAGTTGTCTTAACTGATTAAAAGTGACAATATGAATAGTTAACAAGTATGTACACTAGTAAGTGTTTTTCTATACTGCTAGCATACAGTACATACAGGGGATCTATGTACTTTCCACTGAGAAAATAACAGTAAGCTTATATATTAGGAATCTAATTTAAACTGTACCACTGAATTCAGACAGCCTGACAGTGTTTTTGCAAACTACACAATGCTTTTAAAAAGGCTCTCTCTCTCACTGAGATGTCTGTGCATAATAAACCTTACCTTGTGGACTTTAAATAGAACCTCACAGAGGTTAAAGGTTGCTTCCGCCTGAGCCCATTCTGACATACTGACCTGGTGAAAGAGATTAAACATGAACATTTCAAAACATCCCTGTAGGCTTTCTTCCGTGTAACTCTGAACTCTATGATTAATCCCTTGTTGGGCAAATGTCAGGACGGTATATCATACAAACTAGATGTACAAAACAGTGCTCCATACCCACAGGTGACACATAGTGTAAGCAAAACTAAATTGAAAATGTCAGAGGGCTGTTAAGTGCATACAGGTAAATAATAGGAACTGGGGAAATATCCACACAGCAAGAGCAGAGCAGGCATTCTATCTGATTCTAATCATCTGAATTCATATTCCTTCTTTTCCTTCTTTCCACAAATTGGATTGGAGGATCCGTAGATTCTCTGTGTGATTAAATAAATATATGGAGACACCTAGGACCTCTCCATGCAGAAACATGTTGGAAAAATGTCTTGTTTGAATTGTTTAAGACCATATTAAAACCACAACGTTACATTTAACACACATCTTAGCTTCTGTGCTACAGTATGTATATTCTAGCTAATAAATCCATCCTCTGGGGCAATAGGACTCAGTTCTATATGAACTCCTGCTCACACTGCGGTGCAATTTAACTTGTCAAGACCCGCTGATAAAAGAATATCCAGCCATTGCCATTCTTGCACAGGGACCACAATTAATACTGTATATAACCTTCATAATGACATGCTAATGTATAAGCAGGAACTCTTCCCCTCTCCTCAAGGCACAGAGGATGCATACATTTACGAGTTCTCCGATTATTAATTCGGTGATTAAATAAAAGAAAAGTCAAGAAACATCACCACAGCACTTTTCTCGCACAGGCTCCAGGCCTATTATCCATATTTCTCTGCTCGTACAGGCAGCCGTTTGCTTCAAGTGCCGCAGGAGGGTGATAGCGGCAGAGAGGGAACTGCTTTTGCTGGCATGGAACCACTCAAAGCTTATCCTTGGGGGTCGAAGCTAAGATAAAGATGGAAGCTAAAATAAAGATGGAGGAGAGGTAGACAGGTAGCCTCTTACAGGTGGACTCCTGAGGATGTAGAGACAGGATCCTTTCAGGGCCAGGAACTTGTAGCGGTGTGTCTGGTTGGCATCACTTGATTGGAGGTGCTCACAGACCCAACCCATATGAATAACCTGCAAGAGACAGAACAGGGCAGATGGATGTAAGACATATTGGGGAGGAGGAACTCGAGTGAAAACAGCTGCAACACTTTATTTTGCATGTCTGTGAAGCTTCTCATTCATATAGGTCATCGTAGTCAAAGGAGCTCAGTTGTAAGCAACTGGACTTCTTCTTGAAGATGTTTCATCTTTCATCCAAAAGGCTTCTTCAGTTCTGACCTGATGTTGGGAAACCAGGAGCCATATCTATAGATCACTGGAGTCCACAAAAAAGTGAATACTGTGCTTTTTTATTTTCTTTTTTGTAAAAAGATGTGAACCTGCTGCCAATTACAAAATCAGCTAATGTTATCACCCTCTAACCATGATTTGTGGTGCTCAATCACAGACACTGTTGAGTAGAATCATGAAACTGCAACAATCAACAATACAATGAATCAGAAGTGTAATGATCGGAATATACATAATTCAGACGAGGAACATGTCATCTAACAGAAATGACAAGGCTTGAATGTTAAATCATTCAAAATATGTGGACTATTTGTGCAGCTACTATAAAACAAAGTCAATAAGATAGTCGGCGAGCATATATATATATATATATATACTGTATATACACATAAAGTTGACTTTCACACAATACAAAACTGGTGGTCTGAATAATGATTCCACTGTTGCTGACAGTTTCTACTATACACACATCTAAATTTTCATACTTTCAGTGAAATCAATAAGAACATGCTCTTTACGTGTTAATGCTCATATTTTTGCATAAAACTTCCATGATTTCCTTCATCCTTTCTCAAACGCAAATTCATGACTGGGAAAAACCACAGCTTGTCATTCTGCACTTGTGCAAGCAGAATGAATCTTTTAGCGATGGCTGTGTGCTTGTGCCCACAATGCCATGTTTTTAGGGGCCACATTTGCTGAAACTGCTCCTGCAGTGGCAATGTCCCATTGTGTGTACCGTCTTAGCACATTGAAAGGGGGAGAGGTGGTTTTATGGAGAGTCTGACATGCTGTCTGCTTTGTGCCTAGTAAGAAAAGACAGTTTGTCTAGCCAAAATAAAAATAAAAACTTGTAAGGTTTTAGCTGTCTGCAGTAGTACACTAGGTCTAAGGTTTGGTTAGCCACAAGCATGGAGCGATGACAACCATGGGTAATTAACTTTTTCACATGATCGCTAACCTCTATCGCAACATCATTTCTTGTGCTATCATTCTAAGGTGTTAATCTAGTTGCTTTGTGTGCAGGTCCTGTAAAATAGGACTATATGCTGCTCTTCACACAGGTCATATTTAGCTTGATCCTATTTGGTCTACCGCTCTGGCTCAGCCAAGTCCCCACACAAAACGATGTTTAATACTGTTTGGTGACGTTCCAAAACATTAAGTGTAGATGCACGGCACAGTAGCCTAATTGCATAGCTTAATCAGTTGAGTTGCATTAATCGCTATGAAGGAGGGATAGTGCTTGTCCCCACTGGAGATAAAAAATAATTTAGCAGAGGCAGGGATATGAAAACCACAAGGGGCGAAATCCCTCCCATCCCCCACTACACACACACACACACACAGCTAGTCATAACAAAACACAACATACCTGATCATCAGGAGACAAGCCCTGGTTGGTCAGTTTTATCTGAAATTGTAGAAATATGGCAGCTTATTAAGCATATACAAAACACTCCAGATTTCTTTGAAAAAAATTTAATCATTATTCAACAACATGTCTCTCAACAAAATTACTGTTTAGAATCCATTTATATGTTACGTCATTAGAAAGGATTAGTAGGTTTGATTAATTGCCATACCACAGATATCTTTTTCAATATATGCTGATAAACCTGTTAGACATGGTGGTAGAACAGATACATCACATGCATCTCCAACTTGAGTCAACTTAAAATAAACCCCTGTTATCACTCAGAGGAGCAAAAGAATCTGCTGGTCAGCAGCTGTCAGGGGCTGTGTGTCTGTCGTCATCAGGCTATCAAAGTCACGCATGTCAGAGTGTCTATTTTTAGACTGTAGGTCAAAACCAGTCACAGCTCTGTTTTTGCTGCACTGATATACAATCACGCCTTAATTGGGCATTAAGCAATCAGTCACTGCATTCATGATTAGTTGACGCATGTGAGGTAATTAGTCTTTTAAAAAAACAGGGGGAAAAAGCAGCTGTGCAGTTGTAAATCAGGCCGCATTTGTGTCTTTGCTGGAGAAAAGGGGCCTTTTGGATCATCAGTATGGCAATTAAGATGACACATAGAAAATAAGATCATTAGGCAGATTTTTCGTTTGCAGTGTTCAGGGAGGGATACTAATGCTTTGTTACTCATGCTAAAGCAGGCTTGGTGACATACAAAAAGGAGAGTGAGCACTAGGTAAGAAAGTCTCCTCTGACAGACTCATTATCATTGGCCATTAAGGTATTTCAGGGCCTTACACAGGCTTTGTACGTGAGAGTGTGTTAAGGAGAGAGGTGTCTCAACCCCTTTCCCAAGAGAAACTAATGAATACAGCTCTTTGGCAGCTGATCCGCACAGAAATTATTCAGTATAGAGCCAAAAAAATGTGCCTGTTATCGGGGGCTTGCATGTTGGCACTGTAGTCCTTGTTCTCTTTGTTTTACAATCAATTTGCATTCAAGCCGAGTAGCAAAAAGAAATGAATTATACATTTATGACCACTAACAACAAACAAACAAGCAAACAAACAAACGTAGCACACAGCTATATGAATTACAGTTTTTTACAGTACACTTACATTTTCTTGTGTCAAATCATTAATGTTGGTTAATATTGCTTGAAGCCAGTCTGTGCTTTCTGCTGCTGTGCAAAACTGTAGAACATTGGTGCATGACCCATCTAAGGCAAAAACTTCAAAACTGTTCGATCTGTTCAAATGAGTGAGATACAAAAGAAGGGAAATAAGAAAAAGGAAAGAAGGAGAAGGAAGAGAAAGTGGGAGAGAGAAATAAAAAGAGAAAATCAGAGTGTGGAATCATTAACAATTACAGGCGTCAGAAATCAATAGTCTCAGAGAGAGAAGCTGAGGAGCCTACTAATTTAAATCGTTCGGTAAATCCTGCGACTTCTGTTCAAAAATATTTTGCTTTAAAATGACAACCATGAAGTGTGTGAAATTAGGCAAGGTCTACAATATGAGTACAAATGCTTATAATCAATAAGTGGGTGTAGCAATCGTGCAGTCAGAAATAATAAAGGCTCTGTAGACATCCACTTTTACAGATTTAAAATAGAACTTCACTTGCTGTTGACACAGAGCTACACTGAATTTACACCAAATATTTTCCTGAATGTGTTTTGACATTTCATTTTCTTCTACATTGACAACATGCTGTGGATGAATTAGTCTTGCACTGTCTAATAGTACCTGTCACTCACTCTGAGTAAACAGTGACTCACTCTGAGTAAACAGTGATGTCCATTCTTCCTTTCACATCTTTATACACCCTTAGTACATGGATGACTGCAGTATAATATTTGTTTGTTGCACTTCAGAACTAGGAAACAGAGAGACTAAGTGAAGGCAATGAATAAGGAGTGTGACTTGCAGTCTGACACTTCCCAAAAGCAACAAAACAAAAGTAACGCTTACAATGTAGTATATATATAATTGTTATTTCTTCCTGACTCCTATGTTTCACCTTGACATCAAAATCTATGTCCTTTTGATTTCAGTTAGGGGTTGATGATTAATGATCAGAAAAATACACGGCAAAGGCAAACCAGTGTAATGATGGAGGAGCTTTTTAAAAGGCACACTTTTTTATCATTCACTCACTGTCATGTATACAAACCACCATCATTTTCATTGTTACACCGATCACTCATTCTTTTTGAATGTTTATCCTCCATTGATCCATGCCTACTTAATGCTACAAATGCTACCAAAAATTTAATTATACAATAAAAAACATGCAGTGTGTCACATGTCTAGAAACAGTGTGAAGGTGAGGTTAGCCTGATACAGCCATTTGTAAGTGGCCATAATTTCAATTAATCCAAGTCAAGTGCAAGAGATACAACCGACGCTTGCTTGGCTTGTTTCGGATAGGAATTGCTCCAAGAATGTAATGTTCTGCTTGAGCTCACAGCAGACTGCGGTTGGTGCCTGCGGAACCAAGGAAACTGCCTTTGTGAGTGACAGAGCACAATAAAAAATCCATTAGACCAGAGTGTTCCATTTTCATTGGGGTTTCTTGCATATATTGAGAAGGGCAGGTGTTGTTGCTTTTTTTGCAGAGAGGGGGCAAAGAATAATAGACATTGTGAGGGACGGAAAGGACTGTGTTGGTATGAGAGTGGATGGATGCTGGCCAAACAGATGGGGAGAGTGTATGGCAGGGTTATTCTGAAAACTGGGGACTGGTGGTGCCAGCTCGCTCAACAGTCTCTGAGAGGTTATGATCAGACCTTACAGCTCTTCAGCAGGGTGCACTACGTACATGAAACCCAATTGGGGGGGGGGGGGGCAGGTGGAGAGGGGATAGGGGGAAAAAGTGGGGCTCAGTAGGCAGCCCTGAGGGCAGAGGACAAACCCTGGTAGAGAGTTCTGCAAAAAAGGGAACCATAGATTAAGTGCATTGAGCAGAATAAGCCCATTGCTCTCCACAGAGGAGAGGTTTCATCAGATGAAAACATGCTGTAAGGTCACAGCCATTAAAAACAAAGACTGCAATAAAGAAAATCCATTAGAGAGGCCACTAAATTATCATTAAATTAAAGTATCAGACCATTTTTCATTCACAGAGAGAAAGAGAGCTGCTCCAAATACTTTATGAGCGAATCTACGGTAGTAGGATCAGGGGAAATGGGCCCATGCACACTCCAGTAATGATGCATGAGCAGATCACACATGCAAAAATATGAAACTGCAAATGGAGACTAATTGGAGCAAACAAGCCTACTACTAATTACACCTCACAGTGATTAGATCTGAAGAAACCCACCTCATTCTGAGACGCCTTCAGCAAGAAGCGATACATTGATTCCTCAGTGAGTGGAAACTAATTAAATTAATGATCAGAAAAATACACGGCAAAGGCAAACCAGTGTAATTATGGAGGAGCTTTTCAAAACGCACACCTTTTTATCATCCACTCATTGTCATGTACACAGACTACCATCATTTTCAGTGCTACACTGGTCACTCATTCTTTTTGAATGTTTATCCTCCACTGATCCATGCCTAGTTAATCCTCCATCATCGATGCTAATTGGCGGCTATAAAAGAGCAACGCAACGTGATTTTTTTCCCATCGTCATCATCCCAGGTTGGTCCAGCCAGAGAAGGGGAGGAAGGGAAGGACTTGCTTTCCATTAACCTGAAGCCCTCGTCCCTGTGCTGAATCGCCAACCTTTCCCTACATCATGCCTCTGCATAGAGATTGAGCTTAATACGATTGCTTTCTCACCCTAACCCCACAGAATGCTTTCTCACCCTAACCCCACAGAATGCTTTCTCACCCTAACCCCACAGAATGCTTTCCCACCCTAACCCCACAGAATGCTTTCTCACCCTAACCCCAAAGAATGCTTTCTCGCCCTAACCCCACAGAAGGAAAAAAAACAGTACTGCAAAGGGACCCCACACAGTTGTTGCTTCGTAAACAGTGTGTGTGTTTGTGTGTGTGTGTTTGTGTGTGTTTGTATGGATTGAAAAGTGCAAGCCGGGGTGTGTGTCTGTGTGTGTGTATTGTGTGTGTGCGTGTGTGGACTGGAAAGGGAGCAGGCTGGGATGTGTGTGTGTGTGTGTGTGTGTGTGTGTGTGTGTGTGTGTGTGTGTGTGTTAGGTGGCATGGGACTACTGCACCTTAATTTATGGCTTCCGGCTTTGTGTCTGGAGACCCGGGCCATGGCCAGAGGGAGGGAGACGGCATCCACCCAGCGCTTCTCATACTTTGGTTCATTAGCCGAGGGTGAAGAGGGCGACGATGGGGCCTACATCGCATTAATGAGAAAGAGAAAGAAAGCAGAACAGGGAATGGAGATGGAGAGAGAGAGAGAGAGGAGGGGAGGAAAAGGAAGGGGAGGGAGAGGAGGGTGAGGAGGAAGAGAGAGCTAGAAGGATAAGTGCCTCATCTCATCTTTGGGTAGTGCAGACAGTATTCAACAGCAATGCTGTGATCCCATAACATTTCTAGTACAGAATAACTTCAGTTTCCTCAAGAAGCAGATGCTGTGCGATACGCTCTTGCTCCACCACTGCGGCTGCTTCATCGCCACATGGCTTCATTAGTAACACCAGGCCACCTTAGACAAATGGGGAGTTATGACAGGACATGATGAGAGGGTCTCTGGATAACAAATGGGACTCGTTTAAAACAGACACACTGTTCATTTCAAGGGCAACATCTCGGCAGGGCTAACCACGGATGCCTGCAGCTGGGGAATAGCGCATGGAGGAGTGAGGGGTATTGACAAGCGTGGGCATTCAGATTCTGCATGCTTTATGCCAACATGTGGCTGCGGTCATTAAAAATTGTATGTAAGCGTGTCGCAAAGCTGCGGTTTAAATTCAAGTAGTGTTTGTTTAGCGTGGGCTGCACCACTAAACAAACAGGGATAAGTAAGTGCTTTGTACTGGCAGAAGCTTTTGCTTTTTTCCTTGTCCTTTTTGTATGCGACTGTCTTGAGGGCCTAACACTACTTTAACACTACTTTCGTGTTGCTTCCTTTCTAATAATGTGCATTCACTTAAAGGGTAGATGATCATTTTTGGCAGGCAGGCCTTACTTTAGGATGTGTATTTTAGGGGGCCTGCATGTTAAGGGAATGGTTCTATGGAAATGATAAAGATGTTCAGTATGACAATAGAAGTTTGAATTGCAGTGGAAAGTATTTTTAATAATGTGGACAACATATTAATAAAAAAGGACTTTTGCTATAAAATCTTCATGTACTATACTTTGGTAATGTAACTTTATAAGTTTATGAATATTGATTAATGCTTTTATAAAGCACTGGTGAACGCATTATAAAGCATCTTGCACAGGCTCTGTGAATGTGTTACGTGCTTATCCTCACTGGATTGTTCTTCGATTTAATCTATACTCTAATTAGTAAGCAATCACAGCAATGACTTTACTTTGGCTTAGCTTATAGCTTAATGTAACCAAAGCTGCCCTAATGTTATTGTCATCTGCTCACTTCACATTAGGCAAATGTACACTTGACATTTCTAAGGATCGAAACGCAAACTTGTCTTGCCTGTGGTCATAGTAATTGCTGGTCAGAAAAAAAACACTTCACTTCACACACCATTGGTTCCATGCTCCTGCTGACATGTACAGTAAGCAGTGGTGTTCAAGTTCACACTTTACATGAAGTCGTTCAAAAAAGAATAAATTCACACTCAGAGTCCGTTATTTCAATTAGTTTACATTCAGTTCAACTTAACTTAAAAAGAAGGGGTACAAATCTTTATCTTGAGGTACAATCAGCATTAATGGACCCCCAAAGGCTAATATTTGGACGTTAAGGTACTGATGTGTACCTAATCAGCTCTGGAGAAGGTACAAACTAGTTGTAAAACAGTGGTTAAAAGGTAGAACTATGTGCCTTTGAGGGTACTGCTGGTGTGACAAGCTTTTGTACCCCTAAAACTACAATTCTGTACCTTCTTTTCTGAGAGTGTAGCAACCCTGCATTACCAAGATTTTAAATACACAGAATGTCACAAAAATCTAAATTCAAGCTCTTCTTGAAGTACTAGCTCTTTTGCAATTATTCATGCACAACAGTGGATGCAGAGGAGCTATTTAGGTAACAGCCACAGTTGGCAAGCCTCTCCACATATAGTCATTAGCACCCTAGTCTGGAGCGTTTTAACACAGGATCTCGAACGGACAGGAAACCCTTTTTCCTCTGATCAAATCAAGAGTTAGATGCCAAAGCCAATTATGTCTCCAGCACTTCCCATGGTCTGCACTTTCTCCTTGTCTTTGCGGTGTTTATGCAGGCCCATGCTAGATAATTAAACTTGATTTGACTTTCATGTCAAGCCACAGCAGGGCTAGGGGATGAGATGACAAGGAATAAAATATTGTCAGGATGTCAGGACAGATTAGAGTGATGCGCTGGTGTCGGTGTGGGCGCGTGGACCTGGCCAAACAAGAACTAAAGGCTGACATTGTTGTCCTTCCTATCACTCACTCACTAACCCTGCCACACACTTCAAGACCTGTCCCCTCGCAACATGAGGCACCACTCTAATTATTTGCTGGCATGTAAATGAATCAACGCGGGGGCCCCCTCCTGGGCTCTGGCGAAAGGAAAACACTGTCAATCATTTCAATGTCGGAGCAGCCTAGAGGGGATGACAGGCTTTCGTGAATTCTAATCACCTGTGGGGCACAGAAATGAGCTGGACCTAAAAAGAGGATGAAAAAAACTCATTTGGCAAATACAAGAGTAACACTGAGTCTGTTGACTCAGCAATTAGGGGGGGAAAGCATGACTCGTGCCTTCACACACACACACACACACACACACACACACACACACACACACACACACACACACACACACACACACACACACACACACACTCACACCCTCCAGCCAGGAAGGAGGCAGAGAGCAAGGAAGGGTGATTGCAGGTGACGCTGAGTAATTGGAAGCGTGATATTCCAATGTTTTAATAATTAAGAATCTGTTCACTTTTCCTTGTCAAAATTTTAACAAAAAACACACAAAAAAATGAAATGGAAGAGGCTTTTTTGTGCCATCATTGTCTGTGTGTTCACTATGGACTAATCTTGTGCTTAACCCTTTCAGACGCATCACCTATTATAACTTTATTGTTACCAGAATGGCAATGAATGGCAAAGTTTTAATGTCTTACTAAAGACTTTCTGTAATGTTGCAGTAATGTTGTAATGTTAGTAGTTACGTTTGTTTCAGTCACAGCGAGTCGTAGCGCTGGCGATATGGTGACCGCTAAGAGACTACTCCATGCAACTTACTTACCAGTGGCCCCATCAAGCTCACCAAAGGCTTCATTAATCATAACATTATGCAACGTAACAGATATGCGTCATAACGTATGTAATGTAACGTATATGTATTGATTTGTGTCCTGCATTGTAAGTGGCTATAAATAAAAGCATCTGCTAAGTGTAATGTAATGTAATGCATCATGTCATATGTAATGCGCACGTGAAAAATGGTCTGAGGAGTAGTTTGTTGCCTTCTGCAACAGAGGGCACCCAGCCCCATAGAGACCAAAAATGTCACGTTTTCTCAATGGCACACCCTTGCCTGCATAACATCTCATTCTCCACGCCGGTTAATTACCGCTAATGAGCTATCAGCTAAGTGTAATGACTCCCCAACGTGCGCCTCCTGCCTCCTGCATTGTTCCAGTGGGTGTGTGCGCCGTGCGCAGCCTGTGACTCGGGGGCTAGTCTGGCCGGCGCGAGTCGTTAATCTCACAAGGGCGTATTCATCAGGAACACCTTGCTTACCTAATAGCCTAACTGCGCCAGGCACCTGCCTTGTCAAAGGCAGTGTTTTTGCTGCAGAGAATCCAAAGTGGGCCTCTGCTGCCATCAGCCTGGGTGCTGTACCTTATTAAGCCAACCGGTGCTTTTTTAATAGCTTCAGCTTCTCCAGATTAGGCATGTATCAGTGAGAATTTGTTCAAACACACACAGCCAAGCCCCCACAAATTTGGGGGAGCTTATGAACAACATTCATTCCATTAATATGACTCTTCGATGGCAGTGGGTTAATGCTGGGATAGATGGCCTGGGGTCAGTCAAGCCCAGTGTATGTCTGCACTACTGGACATGCCCAAAGGCTCCAGGACCAGCTCTTGCTTAATGCAAGATAGGGCTTTGACTCCGGACTTCGTTATTCGAATATAATTTGAATATTTAAAAAATTAGAGATATTCAAATGGCAGCCCTTAATATTCAAACCCGTTATGGGTATTATTTTTTGTAAATATGTTTGTGTAAACGTTGTTTTCAATTCAGATTCCGGTCGATGAAGTTGTGAATTGCGAGCTCACTATGGTATTATTATCATCTGGGCTCCTGTAGGTGAGGTAAGCATCCTGGTTCGTGCCTATTTTGCATACCAAAACAATGGCCACGCCAGCAACAAGCGCACCTGACGAGGAGTTTTAAATATACACTCCTGACAAGGAGGACAAAGTGACATGTCTGACTGTTAATTAAAAAACAGTCATCACACCGTGTTGTTCTTTCAAAAACATCATTTACTAGGTGCACGAAAGATTCCTGTAAGCTTGTGTATCTCCGGTGGAGCATTAACTGTGTCGTAACAACATCTTCTGTTATATTCCGCTCATTACATCTTCACTCCGACACTGAATTTCTTGTTTGCTCAATAATAACAATGCACATTTAACACGCATAAATATTTAGCCTTTCGTTCATAGTCTATTGACATTGAATGATACACTGCCAACGTAAGTTTGATACCAACATAGGTCTTACTGACGGCACTCAATGGTCAAAATATTAACACATATTCGATTATTATTTGAATATTAATATTCATAAACAAACGAACTTCGAATATGATTTTTGAGCAAAAGTCAAAGCCCTAATGCAAGATGAAAAATGGAACGAAGACACTAGTAAAGTATACTACACAGGGCTCTTTTGAAAAGGAAAACCACAGGAGAACCATATGGATGTACAGTTACTCAACTACATTTCAGCTTTAGGAAATGCAATCACACTGTAAACTACAGGGGTTAACCTGTCCCAAAGCAGATTAACAGCAGTTTGTTGAACTGATGCTGACCCCTTCACTCGTTAGTCACTGGAGACACACAGGCTGTATATTTAATAGAAACTGTGCTGTATGGCAGCTCCAAAGTAAAAAGCAACATTCCTGGTGAACATGCCTGTGGTTGTTGATACAGTAGACAACATACACAACAACAAAAAAGCATTAGAGCACACTAGGATGAGCTATCAAGGCCACTGCTGCTATCATTAGCCAGCCCTGTTCATTTCGTGATGTACTCGTGAGGTAAACATCAGCTCTTTTTTATTTACCCTGCGATGCTAATGCTGTATTTACAACCCGATTCTGTCACACAAAAGTTTGTCTATCTCATCTCCTCCCTCCCTGCATGGGAAATACAATGCCTTCATCACAAAAAAAGCCCTGAAGCAAAAGCAGTAAAGGGATGGTGAACATGCGCGGAGGTCGGTGGTGGGGATGGGGTGGGGTGGGTGGCGGGTGTTTCTCACCGTGTTGCTTGAATTCCCATTTAAATGTAAACCACTGTCAAAGAGAGGAGAAGATGCTCGGCTGCTGTCATCACTGGATGGTCCTGGAGAGCCTAGGAAACACACACACCCCATAAACGCCCCATCGTCTCTGAAAAACATCATAATGTGCTGTGACCTGCAGCCTGGTAAACCCACCCCTCATACTTCATTTCATTTTATACAGAGGGTCTGGACCAGAGGCCTTTGAAGTTCATGTAAGAGGACTCCTAGTCAATCAGCAAACAGAGGGTGTGTTTGTGAGCCATGACGTGGACTGTGTGCTACATTTGAATTGTAGTGTGTACAGTAGGTAGGCTAATTGCATACGTGACAAGCAGACGTTAGCGATTGGGTAAAGGCGGAGCCACTTGTTTTAAACTTCAGCAGAGTCCACCCCTCCAGGATGAAATAGTTTCTCACAGCCTCCACTCCAGACCCCCTGAAACAAAGTACGAGGGACTGGTTTACCAGGCTACATAAATGCTCCATCGTCTGTAAAAACATCATAATAATGGCTGTGATCTGGACCTTCAGTCAAATTTTGAAAAGCTGCCTCTGTGCCTGATGCTGACACATCTCCTGGGTAATTCTGTTTTCTTGTTTAGACCTCCCTGTCCGGGCGCTCACCTAATGGCAGCTTCAAGAAAGCTGGAGCTTCCCTGAGGTACCGAACAGTGAGCGTGACTTCATCTCCCGCTGTCCGCAGAAGATGGACCTGTACAGCAAAGCCAGGGAAAGGGAGAGAGAGGCGGGAATAGAAAGAAAGAAAGAAAGAAAGAAAGAAAGAAAGAAAGAAAGAAAGAAAGAAAGAAAGAAAGAAAGAAAGAAAGAAAGAAAGAAAGAAAGAAAGAAAGAAAGAAAGAAAGAAATATTTGTAGGTAGTATGACACTTAGGGAGCAGGAAAGCAAGATACCATATGATAGCTGTGGTGAGGGCAGATGATACATGAAAATAAATACGCCTCCAGGCTCTTTGTCACAGTAGAAAAAAAACATACTAATGATGAGAGGCTATCACATACTCATTGCAAATTTAATTGAGTGGAAGGGGCTCAAGTGCAATCTGCAGTGAGGTCCAAACATCTCACTCAACATGCAGGATCATGCTATTGCCAATGAATAATTACAAAGGGGCCAGCGACCTTAAATAGAGTCTTCATGTGATTGTAAGAGGGTGGCTAACTGCCTCTCAGACAAGTAATTACCCTCTCCCCATCTGCTGGCTAAAAGTCCTTTCGTCTGATCTGTACAAGATCTGACATGGTTGCATTACAAAATCATGATGAAGGAAATATCATAAACTAATTTCATCTTTTTGGAAATGCCTGTTCCACTGTGTGGAGTGCTGAAAAATACAGCCAATACAAGTTCAAGACCATTTCCTCATTCACATGATTCATGAAGTATTTTTCAGTAACACTTTTCTTTTACAGTAACTTTAATTTCCATATATTTACCTGTAAAACACATGGTAAATCAGGGTGTTTTAATGGAAATTCATTACATGGCAAGTGCAATCTTTAATGCCCTCGTATTACAAGGAACATAAAGAAACAGACCTAAGGGCTCATTTCCACCGACTTGACCGTGTACAGCGCGTAGCCGTATACAGCGCGTAGCTGTGTACAGCGCGTGAGCGGGAATTCAGCTGCCAGCCCCGTCTTTAAATGCACTTGGCCAATGTCTTTAGGTGCACATAGCCATGTTTCCCTATCTCTCACTTTAGTAAACACAATATGTGTTTCTCTGGTTTCATTTCCTTATGTTAAACGTTGTTTAGAAAGCATAACTGCACAAATAGTACAACTTGGCACTTACGAATGGAATATTTGACATTGTTCTAAATCATGTAGGCTGATTATTGTCAAAGCCTTTATTTACTCCTGGTACAAAAAAAAGCAAACTTATTTTTAACCCCTCCCATAAAGTTATGATAAACTCTGCCTTTTTGGCAACAGTCACTTTTTCCTACCTTGGATAAATACATGTATTTATTAAATGTAGTGACTTATGGATCTCGATTTTGCCCAGTGGCTTATTGACCTTAGATTTATCAAACCAAATAGGAAACACTGAATGACAAGAATGAGGTTACTATTCTTTATAGCTCGAGTGGTCAACAAAAGACCAATTGAGGCTCTTCTTGCATTGAAAATACTTCTTCATTGAGAAATCTTCAGCAAAATCTTGCTTCTTCCTATTAAGAACATAAAAGCTCCACCACTGTTATACCTACAACGTTTGACTAGACAGCGTGACAACTTCACAGGTATTTCAGGTTCTGTGTTTATGTAGGCTAGTCAATGCCCTTGTAGTGCAGATCTGACATGATAAGGCCAATATTGATAGCTTTCCAGCGTTTTTTTTTTTTTTTCCATAGGTACGTCAATGCCATGATGACCTCTAAATGAGAAAAGCTATTTGCTCTCAGTGGCAGCCAACCCCTTTTTTCCTGTTTGAAACAGTTGTGAGAGCCTGACTTTCAAAAATGCTCTCGTTTTGGAAGAGAGGACAGAAATCATTAATCACGTCTCTTCACTTCCTCCCAGTGAATGAAGAACAGCTGTTTGGAGCTCGAGGAGCAGGAGCAGGGAGCGAGAGAGAGTCAGAGCAGCCTGCGCATCTTTCAGAGCTCCCCTTCGATGTCTTTCTAAATTTGGCAAGGTCTTGCTGCAATGTATTTTCTCCTTATTGATTTGTTGGGAGCTGTGGCATTAGAAAACGTACCTTGCACACAGGATTCAATAAACCCATTAAATATCTATTTCATCACATATCAATCATACCACAAAGCTACAATCGTGCAGGGCATTTCAATGGGCCGTAAAAGCATGCAGGATACTCACAACTTCTTCATGAGTGCATTTTTCAACATTGATGCCGTTGACCTATAGAGAAAAATCAAACTAGAGGTGAAAGCTCTAACATAAATATTGACAAACTTCAAATACTTAGAGTATATTAATTCAGAGCAAAACAGTTTACCAGTTTAAAATACAAAAACGGGATCCAAAAGTAAAATATATGTTTTCATGGCAAGACAGCCTGTCTTTCCTGAAAGGTTCTGTAATGGAAAGCACTGACAAAGCGACCTTTAATTAAGTCCTCACCTGCACCCCCCCCCCCCCCCCCCCCCCCCCCAATCAGGGTGGTTAGGAAACGAAATCATTTCTGAATGTTTCATTAGCACGGCTCTTCAGCCTATTTCCGTGGGAGCAAAAGGTTAAAAGTGCAGCGGACTGGTGGAAAATGACAAGGAGAAGAGAGCTCCGTTGAAATGCAGGAGCACATTCCCCCCAACACACACCTCTGACCCCTGTAGTTGGAGTGAGTGAGAGAGAGGAGGGGTTCACGGTGGGCACACTAACCTGTAACATGGCATCACCGATAAACAGCATCCCTGTCTGATCCGCTGTAGGGGGGACAGGGCCAGAGGTTAATGGAGGCAGAGACACAGAATGAGTCATTTCATGCACTGCAAAAAGGGTTTGGAAATAGCAATCTATGCCTGCATCTGACTAGCCCTCCAATTATAACTGCAAGTAGGCTAGGAATGACAAGGAATGAGCTAATCCATGACTAAATATTAAACAAATATGGATATTAACTAAGCTCAGCATGACTGATGGAAACAATGAAACTTCTTAGCTTATTTGGAAAGGATTTGTATAACCCTGAGAGCTGAAGCTTTGCCATAATGCACCATAGAGTCTTTTGAAGCCCTGCTAAGCTAATGAAAGCAGGGCCAGCACAATGCTTTTAGTGAAAAAAAAAAACTTTTCTTAGAAAATTATAATCAAAACCCCAACATATTGCAAAGGGGGGCGGCAGCTCAACTGACGTGAAATGTCATAGACCAATTACATTACATTCATTTGACATGAAGTGATCCATATTTTTTGGAAAAGTTATGGTTGACATGGATTTCTATCGTGCTACTCGTGGCCTTCTAAAACCACTTACTTAACATTATAAGCATATATTAACAAAGCATCTCTAAAATATTCTGAGCTTCACTCTGTCTGATTTGGACTGACACTGAAGAGACTATAATATGGCCTTACCTACTTGATCTTTAAAAATCTTTGAAATGACCACAGGCACTTTGTGTTCAGCTCCCCCCTGAAATGTAAGTGATTCAAGTCAGTCACCGCAAAATACTGTTGACAGACCAGCAGCCAAAGTTATGTTCCCTGGACTAAACCACAGTACAGGTCAATGGTACTATGAATGCTGCATTTGAAGAGAGTAATGGATCTTGATTTTCAGTCTGCAGTGCTGTATTTTACCCAATGGACTCACCACATTCAGTATAATTCACTTCCTTTGAATGTGGCTAAAGCTAATGATAATGGACTGGCTAAATAATGGATGACAAAGGTATAAAGAAAAGTAATAAAATTAAACCTACTTTAATGCTTAGTCCGAGACCTCCAGTCAGCTGTCTTCGAAGTACAACAGTTCTGTGCTTTAAAAAATGGGAATTTAGTTTGGTAAAATAATAACAGATATATACTGTAAATACTTTCATGGCCATCATTCCTGCTGGCTTCTGGTAAAGGTAACCTGAGACAAATAGCTTGTCAAATACCATCTGTAAAAGGAAGAAGTAGTTTTTTTTTCTTCTTCACCCATACCTTTAACACAGTAATTATGCCCTCTGAAAGCCAGTAAAGTCTGTATCAGTTCTAGCTATCTAGCTATCAGTTCTTTCACATTACATTACATTACACTTAACAGACCCTTTTATCCAAAGCAAAAAAGGAGAACATAATAAGCTAACAGAGGTGTAGAGATAAACAGAGTAAACAGACTACACACATACACACAAGGAGATACATGTGCCTTAGCTAAGTCTCCCGGGGCAGGGACACTTCAGACACCCACACCCCTACACACACAGACTCATACAAGCACGAGTACATCAGTAAATAAATGGTTAATAGAGATTAGTTTTTCTTCTATAGCACATTGCAGTAAAGTCAACAAGATGGACAGGGCCCATGTTAAAGCCCCGATGCCATGACCACTGAATACATAACAGGCAGAAGCACCGCATGATGGCTTGTGTTCTGCCAAGAAAGCTTCGAAAATGAGATGTCACATATAATGTAAAATACTCTTGTGCCCCTCACTCCACTGATTCTAAGCGACTTTCCACGAAAAGCTGCCTTTCCTGAAAACACTATATTACTCTAGAAATCACAATCCCAGGTCAATGAAACATGAACATGTCTGTCAACTGTAAGTAAGGCAAAGCATAATACAAAGACCAAAAAGTGTCTGAAGGCAAAATAGTTTTCTCTTTTGCTAGCTTACCAGAAAAGCTTTAGTACTTACATTTAAGTGGGGGTCTCCTCCATGCACACAGACTACATCCTGTTTCTGTATGGTTAGCAGCTCCTTCGATAGCTTTAGACGGATATCGTAGGTATTACTGCTATCTTCATCATACACCAGGGCAAGGCCGGATTTTGTCTGTTGACAAAAGATATTGGGCATTTGTTACTGGGATGGCTGTTGACTGAGGGTACTGGGCATTTGCTACTGGGATGGTTGTTGACTGAGGATATTTGGGCATTTGTTACTGGGATGGCTGTTGACTGAGAAGTTTTACCGCCAAATCAGTCAGTGGGGCAGTAATCTTTCAGGCGAATCTGACTAGAAGGCACTGACATTGCACATGGGCTGTTCTATAAAATGCAACATTCTAAAACGTCAAGGCAGAGGTAAAGACTGTTCCTGGATTACATGTGACTAAAGGTATATCTCCACTCAGTGCATGTCAACAATGTGCTCATTCAGGGCTTCCACCTTAACTAAATTGTCCAAATAGAACACTGAAGTTAAACTAGGGCTTAAAATTAGGTGATTAATATGTATGCCAACAGACATTTCATCTACTGTCTTCCATACATTCCAGCTGGAAATCTTAAAAACAAATACACGATGCAAACAAGGACTAACAAGAACAATTTTGGAGTAGTATCTTTCTCAACCATAATGCCACACCTTCCCAGACAACCACAACCTTAACTAACAAATTCCCTGCAGGAAACACTGAATGCTTTTCCCATATCCTGCCTTTGAGTTCATCTCATCACTAAATCACATCAAAAGGTATAGGGAAAAATGTGTGCCATTTAGTTGATAATGTCCTCATGAGTTCTGGCAGGAATGCTTTATGGTGGTAGTATATATACATACACTGGCTGGATGCTAAAGGTGATGCATGGGTTTTGTTTGTCAGCCAAAGAACAGTGGGAGCACAATGCAATTCCGAAGATTGATTTCAGCTTTGTGTGGAAAGACTTTTTCCCCACCCTCAGGTTAATTGAATATGTGCCAGACAAAGTTATTTTCAGCCTTGCAAATACTTGGCCACGTTATTTTAGTGAGCAGGGAAAAAAAGATAAATTTAAGGACAGAGCTCTGTTAATTTTATTACTCATGAAAATTTGTCCCAAGTGTGTGTTTCTGTGGGTGTTCAAATGAAAAAAAAAAATATGCGCTTGGAAATGTGTGTAAATGACCAGGTATGTCATGCTCGCACAGAAAGCAGCTTATTCCTCTTCTAGCCTTAAAGTAAAAAATAGATAGCAGTGTAAGTAGGGACACACAGAAATGAACAAGGAAAATGTGGTGTATCCGGTTAAACTGTTTCTAGACTTGCAAGGCAGGTATTATTTCCATGTTTCAAACCTCCCCTTCTAACATTTGCTACCAGAGCAACTATCAAAGCATTTAGACTACAAACACATTCTACTAGGTCCAATAACCACCTATCAGCCAACACAGGTAAAACCCGCAGTGATGTCAGGATATGTAGGTTAGTTTTATTAAATGCATTCTCTTCAGACCTTCATGTACACTTCACAACATTTTTATCTCTCACAAATGAGCTACGTTTGTCTATTTTTATTTTATGGGGAACTCGACCACTGTGGTTCCTACTGAAAGGTTCTCAGACTTGCCCTAGTTCTCTCTCCAACGCACCCTGACTTTTTCCCCCTGAGACACAGATTTAGGTCACAGCACCCTCCCTTTGGCTCTCTGAAGGACCAAAATGATTAATCAAACCACATTGTCGTAGTCGGGCCAGGACGCGGCAGAAGCGTACCCTAATACCATGCCCCTGAGTGCACAACAAGGCCTTTTCTGCTCTCTCTTAGAGGACTGCAAGAATGCAGCATTCACCTGTCGAACTTCACATCTCCGTGACAATGTAATACACAATTATAATACAAAATACATTTAAGCAAATTTACCAAACTAATTGTCACAGTTATCAGGTCAAAATGCACAAAAAACTAACATCGTCTTCTTTTTTGTTTTGTTAAAAAAACAATAGCTTGAATAAAGCTATATGTCTTAATAATTCTTAATCAGTATGTTTTGCTAAAAGAATGGAAGAAACCAGTCAGTTAAGCTTTAAACATCAATTTTTTAGAACAATCCTTTGTCATAATCTCTGAATATACTGTACAGTTAATATAGGTTTTGCCTCAAATTATGAAAATCAGTAAAAGGTCAGCTATGAACACAGCTATGAAATCAAATAGAAAGGTCATTTGTAATAGTGGTAGCACTACCCTAGCTGGGAAAAAAGTATGAAAGTGAAGGTCCTGATATAGAACTAATGCAGTATATTTATACTGAACAGAGTGTGCCAGGACACAAAGCAGTATTTTCCACTCACTGAAAGAATGATGAGGCTATGGCTGTCCACCACAGTCTAATGTGCCCTTGCAATACTCTGAATACCGACATAATGACTCGGATCTGGTCATTTACCAGTGCAATTGAAACCCATTCACTCCACTAACATATTTTAAGTTGTTACTGTTAAAACCTTATTGTGGATGCAGCAGCTGTAATAACATAGAAAAGGCCTGATTCGCAGCCTCTTAGGGCTCATTCACACCAAACACTCTGCGTGTTCAGCACGTGGCCGTATTCTGTCCGTATTCTGTCCGTATTCATTTAGAATGCACGTTAGCAGATTAGACCATTCCCACCGCAAGCGTGTTCTGAGTAGTCCACGCTCAGAATACGGACTGCAGCTAGAAAATAGAAATCAAGTCTATTTTTCTGCGCGTGTTCTGCGCGTATTCAGCCAAAATCCCATTAAAAACTATAGACACAGCTATACAATTCATGTCAATTGTGCTATCAATGCATGTATTGACACAGGGAATACCTCAAAAACCTCGCCATCTGCAAAATATTACCACTCGCTTACAACTGCATGAAACAAATGCTGGAAAGCTATCGATAATGACCTTGTCATATCAGATCTGCATTACATGTGCAGTCCTCAGCCTACCTGAACACAGAAAGTAAAATACCTGTAAAGTTGTCACACTGCCCAGTCAAACATGTTGTGGGTATAATAGTGGTGGAACGTTTATGTTCTTCATAGTAAAAAGCAAGACTTTGCTGAAGATTTCTTCTTCAGAGTATTCTCAATACAAGAAGAGCATCAATCGCTAGTCTGCTGTCGGCCACTCGAGCTATAAAAAATAGCCACCTCGTTCTTGTCATTCAGTGTTTCCTACTTGGTTTGATAAATCTAGTCAACAAGCCACTAGGCAAAACTGAGGTCCATAAGCCACTACATTTAATAATGTATTTATCCGAGGTAGGAAAAAGTGAACGTTGCCAAAGAGGCAGAGTTTATCATAACTTTATGGAAGGGGTTAAAAATGAGTTCGCTTTTTTTGTACCGGGAGTGAATAAAGGCTTTGACAACTATCAGCCTACATGATTTAGAACAGTGTCAAATATTCCGTTCGTCTTATCGAAGTGCCAAGTTGTACTATTTGTTCAGTTGTGCTTTCTAAACAACGTTTAACATAAGAAAATAAAACCAGAGAAACACATATTGTGTTTACTAAAGTGGGAGATAGGGAAACATGGCTATGTGCACCTAAAGACATTGGCCAAGTGCATTTAAAGACGGGGCTTCCCGCTCCCGCGCTGAATACGCTGACATGTCCGCTGTGAATGGTCATACGCTCAAAATACGCCCACACGCTGAACACGGCTACGCGCTGAATACGGTCAAGGCGGTGTGAATGAGGCCTTAAATATACACTCAGTTTGCTTTGTTCATTCATATCATGAGCATTCTGACAGTGAACATCACCCAGATGTTGTTTTTACATTATGTATGTGTTTTGGTAGGTGATGATGGTTAGCCTGCTAACTAGCCCCTCGTACTTCATTTCATTTTGTACAGAGGCTATGGCCTTGTTGTATTGAGAACCATTTTCTTGCTGGAGGTGGAGACTCAAAAACCAGTGGCTCTGCCTTTACCCAATCGCTAATTCGCTTGAGTCATACATCACCGGAAGACAATTCTATATTAGTTTAGGAGATCATATATCTAAAAATCACGACGTACCCTTTGGTGTTGCTCAAGGCAGCTGTCTTGGCCCCCTCCTTTTCTCATTATACATGCTACCGCTGGGCAACATTATCAAAAAACATAATATAGACTTTCATAGTTATGCCGATGATACACAACTTTATATTTCAGTTGAGCCAAACAAAAACACAGCTCTACAGTCTTTAACCTCCTGTTTGTCAGTTGTCACGTATTAGATAAGCAATAACTTTCTAAAATTAAACGAAAGCAAAACTGAACTACTACTTATTGGCACTAAAGACAAACGGGAAGCTCTCCTCCCCAGTCTAGGCAACCTAAACCAATATGTCAGAGAACAGGTAACTAGCCTAGGTGTCATCCTTGACTCTGACCTAAGCCTTAAACCACATATCAACAAAGTAACTAAAACAGCATACTTCCATCTAAGAAATATTGCAAAAGTTCGCCCCTTCTTGACCAAGCCAGATGCTGAAAAACTTGTTCACGCATTTATTACAAGTAGATTAGACTACTGCAATGCCTTGTTTACAGGCCTCCCAAAAAAATCAATTGAAAAACTACAGCTTATTCAAAACTCGGCTGCAAGATTACTAACAAAAACAAGAAAGATGGAGCATATTACTCCT
The DNA here is from genome assembly GCA_027475355.1 of Coilia nasus. Taxonomy (NCBI): domain Eukaryota; kingdom Metazoa; phylum Chordata; class Actinopteri; order Clupeiformes; family Engraulidae; genus Coilia; species Coilia nasus. Next base: position 31,082,604 of record CM050205.1, on the reverse strand, counting down.
GTACTGGCTGAACTACACTGGCTACCTGTATCCTATAGAATTGACTTCAAAGTACTACTACTGGTATTTAAAGCTGTAAATGGCCTTGCCCCATGCTATATTGCTAACGTATTATCCTCTTATACCCCTGCACGAGCCCTTAGATCCGCTGATGCCGGTCTCCTGAGGATTCCAGACGCACCACCCAAAAGGATCGGGGAATCAGCCTTCTCATACTACGCCCCAAAGAGATGGAATGCCCTACCACAGCACATCAGAGAAGCAGAATCCATCGACATCTTCAAGCGACAACTAAAGACCTACCTATTCAACCATGCCTATACCTAACTACTCAGACCAACGTCCCTTCAGCCAGACTCCTCCGCCCAGACCAAAGACCCTTCAAACAGTCACGGACTCCCCGTTACCAGCCCCGGCAGATGGGCTTCCCTGGTAGACGTGGTTCTGCCTGAGGTTTCTTCCTAGAAAAACAGGGAGTTTTACTCACTGATTCCTGAGGTTTCTTCCTGCATTCACGCAAATCAAACAAACAGGGAGTTTTTCCTCACCCCTGTTGCTCCCTGGGGACACTAACAACTAACAACCGACTGCGCCTAAATGAACTTTTCTCGTCTAGCGCCACTGGTCTGCAAAGACTGCCGACCTATGTTCACATAAGAGCCCACATTAACAGGGCGTTGCATAGCTCTAGCGCCACTGGACTACAAAGATCACTGACTAGGGCTGACTAGGGTTCACATAAGAGCCCACATTAACAGGGCGTTGCATAGCTCTAGCGCCACTGGACTACAAAGATTGCTGACTAGGGCCTACAAGGACTGCCTACCTGTGTTCATGCAAGAGTCAGTCTGCTACTGTCTTTATCTGCTCCGACACCACTGAACCGCAAGAAATGTTGTCTTGTAACAACCCTGCTAAACTGTAAAGCACTTTGAGCTGCATCTTGCATGTATGAACTGTGCTATACAAGTAAAGTTTATTATTATTATTATTATTATTATTATAATGTCTGGTTGTCACATATCCAATTAGCCTACCTACGCACTACAATTCAAATGTGGCACACAAAGTCAACGTCATTGCTCACGAACACTCCCTCTGTTTGCTGATTGGCTCAGATTTGCTTGGTCCGAATACATGAATGTCAACGGCAGAAAGGCCAGATCCTCTGTACAAAATTGAATGAAGTACGAGGGGCTAGTTAGCAGGCTAGCCATCATCACCTACCAAAACACATACATAATGTAAAAACAACATCTGGGTGATGTTCACTGATTCTAGCTCCAACTTCAACGCCCTTATCCCATGCAAAGAGGATGACAAAACTGCTTTGCATGGGCCTTAACTATGGTGCTTTAGAGGGGTGAACAAAATGCAAATGCCAAAACATGACTTCAGAAGCCAGAAAGAGAATTCAAAAGCAACAAGACAAATCCAAAAGCCGCAGGTAGAAATGAAATGAAATGGTACATTTCACTGAAATTTGTGTCTCCACAGTAATGGCCTGATGGACTGATGACTCTGGAGCTCTGGATCTTGCTGGCTGAAGAGGACTGCTGCTTTGTTCTCTCTGTCTGTCTGTCTGTCTGTCTCTCTCTCTCTCTCTCTCTCTTTCTCTGTCTCTCATATTCCCTGATCGGAATAACAACCACTGCTACAGCAACAAAGCACAAAACAAGAAACAGTTGTTAATGATGAAACATGAGTTACACTTTCATGACAGCATTTCCCCTGGTTTGATGGCACAAAGGCTCACACTCCTGCAAGATGATGGATGTCAGTGCATGACTAGGAGACAACATACAATACAAGTTAATTGAAGTCAGTGCACATGACGCTCTGCCACACAGTCTTGTGTGTTTCAGTTGAACACAAAGTATAGAAATCAAGTCATGGATCAAATGCTGTGTTTACACGGGAGATTGAATGAAGAATGTTCTTAAACAAACACCATACACTTGCTTATTAAAGACTACAAGTTCTGGACATCAAGGCAAATTGCATAAAACAATGTACAGGGTGGGGCAAAAATACGGGACACATTTGAAATGCTTACACTCACTGGCTACTTTATTGGGTACAGCTTGCTAGTAAAAGGTTGGCCTTTTGCCTTCAGAACTTCTCCAAGGCTTGATATGTTGTGCGTTCAGAGACGGTATTCTGCATTCCGTGGTTGTATCGAGTGGTTATTTGAGTTACTGTTGCCTTTCTATCATCTCGAACCAGTCTGCCCATTCTCCTCTGACCTCTCAAATCAACAAGGCATTTTCGTCCACACAACTGCTGCTCACTGGATATTTTCTCTTTTTTTGGACCATTCTCTGTTAAACTTACAGATGGTTGTGCATGAAAACCCAAGTAGATCAGCAGTTCCTACGTGACTTATCGGCTGCCTTCGATACAGCCAACTACAGCATACTGTTAACTATACTGTCAAACATGGGCATCACAGGCATAGCACACTCCTGGTTTAAATCCTACCTCACTGAACGCTCCTTTATTGTGTCATGACAAGGACAACTGTCATCAACTCACACCCTCTCCACAGCGGTGCCCCAAGGGTTGGTGCTGGGCCCCCTTCTGTTCTCCATCTACACCACCTCGCTGGGCCATGTCATCCGCTCACACGGCTTCTCCTATCATCGCTATGCTGATGACACACAGCTGTACCTGTCGATCCAACTGGATGACACCATGGTCTCCACATGCATCTCCATCTGTCTCTGAACTGTCTGCATGGATGAAGGAACACCACCTCCAGCTTAATGTCTCTAAGACTAAACTCCTGGTGATCCCAGCCCAGGATTCAATTCACCATGATATCAACCTGAATATGGGCGCCATCACTGTTGCTCCGAACAAAGTTGCTAAAAACCTGGCTGTCATGATTGATGACCGACTATCATTTCATGACCACATTGCCTCCGTAGCGCGATCTTGCCGCTAAGCACTGTACAACATAAAAAAATCAGACCATACCTGACCCAATATGCTGCTCACCTCCTGGTACAGGCTATGGTAATCTCTCACCTCGATTACTGCAACTCCCTCCTGGTTGGCCTTCCTGCTTGTGCAATCAAACCATTGCAACATGACTGGTTTTCAATCAACCCAAAAGGGCACGTCACTCCGCTCACACTCTGCATCAACCTGCATTGGCTCCCGGTGGCTGCCAGAATTCAACACAAGGCTCTGACTCCAGCTTACAAAGTCACTTCCGTATCTGCCCGTCTATCTCAATGTCATATTAAAGGCTTACATCCCGTCCAGAACATTGCGATCCTCTAATGCGAACCGTCTGGCTGTACCCTCTCCTAACACAAAGCAAGGTCACTCTAAACTTTTCTCTGTCATTGTTCCTCAATGGTGGAACAACCTACCAGTCGCTACAAGAGCAGCAACATCCCTCTTGACTTTCAAAAAGCTTGTGAAAACCCTTCTTTTCTGAGACCGCTTCCCTTCCTAATAAAACTAATCTCTACTAACCATCTCTTCACCTAGGTGCCTCGTGCTTGTATGAGTGTATAGGGGGTGTGTGTGCCTGCCCTGGGAAACTTAGCTAAGACATATGCATCTCCTTGAGTGTATGTGTGCAGTGTGTTTACTCTGTGTTTCTCTACATCCCTGTTAGCTTACTATGCCCTCATTTTGTAAGTCGCTTTGGATAAAAGTGTCTGCTAAGTGTAATTTAATGCAATGTTTCTGAAATATTTAGCCCGTCTGGCACCAACAACCATTACATTACATTACATTCCATTACACTTAGCTGACGCTCTTATCCAGAGCGACTTACAGATATTTACAGGGTTTCAGTTACAGTCCCTGGAGCAGTGTGGGGTTAGATGCCTTGCTCAAGGGCATCTCAACCATGGGTAGGGTGGGATTTGAACCGGCAACCTTCCAATTGCAAGACCAACTCCCTAACCACTAGGCCACAGCTGCCCCTTAGGCCACAGCTGCCCCTATCCTGATCCAACCACATCCATACCACCACAACCATACCACATTCAAAGTCACCCAAATCCCCTTTCTTTCCCATTCTGATTGTCAGTTTGAACTTTGAACAGTTTTCTTGACCACCTCTACATGCCTAAATACACTGAATTGCAGCTGTGTGATTGGCTGATTAGCTATTTGTGTTAGTAAACAAATGGACAGGTGTACCTAATAAAGTGGCTCGTGGATGTATATTAATATATTGCAGGCCCTTTTTGAACCTCTCAGACCATGCAAATACTGAAGCCTCATGTCATTTCTATTTTACCATGGGTTCTACTGTACACCACATTAAACCTGGTTTGCGTTCCAGCATCCGGATCAGGATATGGGCTAGGCCTGAAGAGCATTGGAATGCATGGGTATCCTAGAAGATCAAATTCTCCTGTAATTGCACATATAACACAGGTTAGAGTCTACACGTCTATATTCGTAATACTTTTTGTTTCATATTATTTGTTTCAGCCTATTAAAAGTAAATAAATTACTTTTAGGTGAATTGGGAGACTCAGTCAGCCTAGTGGTTCAAAATCAGGAACAAGGTTTATTCTTAACAATAAGGACAACACAACACACAGACACAGGAAGAGACAAAGACTAACCTACACATATGACAATACGAGACAAGACAAGATGAGACTGACTAAGACATATTTTCTGAAACCTTAAATGCTTTAGTGCAGAAAATGGGTGTAACCAGAGCTGCCCATTTTACATGAATATGCAATAGTCTTTGTTACAAGTTGGTCCAGTATACAGTGTCTTCCTAATCAGGTCAGAGAAGGTGCCAACCTTGTCTGTATGTTAATCAACTGACTTTCTTAACCTCTGAGGTGACGAAATGGTTAAGAAAACCAGCTGTTCACACTTTTATCTCACACAGACACACATACACAGCTTTGATCCTAATAAGAAAAGTTCCAAAAGCAACCAAGGGATGTGAAATAATAATAGAATGTTTTAACATTAAAATGTTATATACAAGATTATCATTATTACTCAAATACCATCACTATAACGCACTCTGTTAATATGTGGTGCTCAAATGTGATTCCGAGTAGCGCTCTCACAAATATTCATTAAGGGCGCTTTCAGACTTATAGTTCGATTGCTTTGGTCCGCACTAGTCAGAAAAATGTTACAATGTAGCAAACAGACGTGGGTACGGTTTGCTTTCACATAGGCATAGTTCTAAACTAACCAAAATAGACAGCGAAGATCATCGCCACCGCAACCTGACTAAAACGCGCCACTTTCGATAATAATAATGCACTAAACTCTACTGTTTCGTCCAATTTGGTTTGGTTGCTTTCACACCAGAGGAACAGTACCAAAATAGGGCAGATAAAGCGGTCCGAGACCACCCCTTTTTAGCGGTCTCGGACCGGTTGATTTGGTGCGCACCAAAGTACCGAGATTGCATTCACACCAACGAAAACGAACCGTACTAAGAACTTTTGGTTCGAATGGGACGTTTGGTGCGCACCAAATGCTGTCAGTGTGAAAGCACCCTAAAAACCATGTCATGTCACTGTCTTGCCACCCTCTCATGGTGAACAGCACCGTGGCAAAGAACTCTGCGATTTGAGGCAGAGTAGAGTTCCCCCCGGTGAGGTATTATTTCCACTGAAACAATCATCTCGAAGGCCATTATGCTATTTATCTCCTGTTTTAATCCATGAGTCTCTTCATATTAGATATACTGTATAAATAGACATTTAACCGTTAATTTGACTACTGAAGTTGTTATGGTTACCACTGATCATTGCATTGATATGGAACGATGATTCAAAATTTTGAGATCTCATTTAGAGCTATCCAGTTATGTAAGAATAACTGCGAATGAGCTGACCAGTTCTGTGGAAATAATGGTGAGGTGGAAGCAAAGAACTCCGCAATGCAAAATGGAGCCAATCAGAAAAGAGAATTCCATTGTTAAGGAAGATAAAGAAAGTTAATGCCCACCTCATCTGCCAATCAGAAAAAAGAATGCCATTGTTAAGGGACATAAGACTTAAAATAACTACACAGAGGCAACACATTAATGTCGGCAGCCAATTAACTTTTACCTTCTTCCTCTACCTCATTATCATCATCATCATTAGCAGTAAGCCTACATTTTATACTCAAAGCTCTGAAGTACTGTTCTCCGACACCTGTGACAAAGACAGATATAATGGCACAATCATTTCTGTGCACGGGACGTCATTAAAATTCATACCTGCCCTAAATCAGAATGGAGATGAAAATTAATGGAGCGTCTGTGGAGGGGTGGGGCGGTAGAGGAGGAGGATAATGAAGTGGGGAAGAGCAGGCGTTCGCCTGGTGAGTAAACACCCGCAGGTCAGGATGAACACTGTACCGCGCACCTGATTTAGAGTAATAATGGCGGAATCTCTTGTGGTCGGCTCAGAGTGTGCTGCAGAATGCTACTGCACCGTAAAGGAAATCTCACAGGGTGGACGAGGGCTATTGAAAACCAGGATAAAGCTGAAAGCCTCAAGCATGTTTTGGGATGTGTGCTAAGCCTGATTGATTGCCTGTCTATGAGTCTGTCAATGCTTACTCTTCACCAGGGTGCAATTATCTAAGACAGCCTAAACACACGGCTGGCTGGGGCTTCCTTCCCAGCATCTTAACTCTCTCTATGCAGCATTTACTGCAATTATTTATGCAACAAAGTGCAAAAATATCACATAAAACTGCAAACATTTTTTTGAGACTTGTAGAACCTAAACACAATTTGTTCATTTTTTTCTTAGCGGGCAAGCTTTCTTTATACCCTTAGCACTAGCATTTTTAGCCTTTTCGACCAACACGGTAAAAATAGTGAAGTTTTAAATGCAACAGGCTGGCGTAGTTTTGATCATCAGCATCAGCAAATATACCAACTCGGTATGATGTTTTAACATGCCAATATTCATTTTACACCAGGGTATCCCTTAAGTTATCAACGGATTTATGTTGAGATGAACCCTTATAAAGTTACATGTCAATCAAAATTAAAGACATAGCAAAAATGGTTTGACAGTCCATATCATGGCTTTGAATTGCCCAAACTTGGTCAAACTTGCACATGCAAACTCTTTCTTTGAATGTGCTTGTTTGTGAGATTTTGTCACAGCTCCAAAATCCCATTAACACTCCACACAGTCAGTGCTGGCCCCTTCTACAGACCTGTGCAGCAGCAATTTTCAGAGCATTTTTCACACACAGAAAGAAAACACTGACTACAGGATAGCAACAGCTTTTATAATGTGCATCAATGCTGTTGTGGTTTTTAGTCAATTATGCAACTGTATTATGTATATTTTTTCTTATATTATCAGCTGTTTGGGTTGTGTTGATTAAAATGTAGCCTATTATTCTGGCAGTCTTACCATTTTTTAAGATTACAGTGTAGCTGATGCAAGACTACAGGATGCAGTTTCCCACACTGAGTGCAGTTTTACCCCCACTCTGCTAAAGAAAATATTAGGGTCATGGCCAATTAGACTAAAGACAGAATAGGGATGGATGTTCACAGAATGTGGTTGCGGAAGAAAACAAAGCTATACAACAAACCCACAAAGACAGGACCACAAAACACCAGGCCCTCTTGTATTTAGTTTACATACTTAATTGTATTTAGTTTTATTCAGAGTTGGTTTGGTTTTCTTGTACCTTCTCCTAAAGTGCACTACCTGCTTTTCAGGAAAGTAATAAACCCTTACAGCACTGCAGTATTAGTATTGCACTGTACTGTACACAGCATTAACACTTTTTGTTATTTTTTCCCAGCGACATGTAGTGATTTAGTGGTCTGATTGGAAGGTTCAAGTTGCAGCACATGTCACCTCTCATTCTGATCAGTCTCCCATCCCAAGTGTGAAAAACATGTTATTGGAATCATTATATTCAGGAATAACAAGAGGTGTAACTTTTCATAACACAATCATAACTGCTAACATTTACTACCAGGGCTTTGTGTGACATGTCATTGGTATACACTACCTAACCTTTGGGGTACATTCTGTCCTGTTTTTTTCCCTTTACAGACAACGTTTAGCCAAAAACTATGTGTAAATCTGTGATAAAACATGGCTATATTAAATGAAATGTTTAAATTGAAGGTTCTTTCCTTCCATTTGTTGGATTTCAAGCACCAAGCCAGGAACAACTTCAGTCATCAAAGTAAATTTGCCAGTCATTCTGAACAAAACAAAAACGCCTGCTCATAAAATCACATAACCTATACTTCTCAGCAAAATTTCGTCTATGCACCATCATGGAACTTAATTTGACTAAAAAAGTGTTCCACAACTTCAGATATACACCAAAAACAAAAACAAACAAACAAACAAAGTTTTACTGCAGCATAATGCTTTTAGGGAGCCAGTCTGCAATCAGTTTGTGTGTTGCTTAGCAACAGGGAGGGGCTACTTTAAGTTGGTTTCCAAAGTAAAACTATTTTGGTTTACTGAGGCAAGGAAAGACAATCTAATGAGATAGTAAAATTTTATATTCTTTGCAATAACACCTTGTTTGGCTTGTTTAGAGATCTGCTTCATAAAGTCTGGCTGTACAATCAGTCTTCAGTGTCAAGGCGATGAGTCAGTCACAGCTCTGTGATATTCATATTCCCCCCTGTGTATCTGCAAATTCCATATTTTTGTCCATAAAATACAATAATGCCAAATAGCTAACATTTGCAGCAGGCATCCTAGTATTTTCATATTTACAGAGTACTGTAAATGCCCTGCTGAAATGCTGCCAAAGTAAAACAAAAACACACAAGGCTGGATGGTTGAATTGCTTCTGACCCTAATTGGACAGAAGTAGTGGTAATACCCAAACATATAACTTAGCTGGGAAATTATCAAATGCCTGCAATATCACCATGCAGTACATAAGATAGTGGCACTAAAAACAAAGCCAGAAGGTACAAACAGGTTAGAGACCAAATGTTACAAGATATTCAGTGCTATACTCCAATCCTCATCTGCCATTACAAAATGGTAAAAGTTACAGTAACACTCCTTAGTATCACTCTTAGTCAAACAGAGTGCTTCTCAACCACCGTGACAATAATAGCATCATTTGTCTATAAAATTGTTATAAGTGCACCCCTGCATAACACTGTATTTATTAACTGTACTTATTAACATTAAAGAAAACAAAAAATAAAGAAATACAGATCAACTTATAACAAAGAATAACTTTATTGGCATAGTTTTTTTAGTCTGTACTGTGGTCAATGTGAAATTAAACTTTATAGTGTAAAAAGCATGTTCCCCAGGGTCATGCGTCCAGTAGATTACCTAATTAGTGAAATCACCTGTGCTAAGTGCAGAAGGCATACACGGCAGGGTTTTTACTTATCTCCACCTCTGCTAGGTCAGAACTAAAACAAAGACACACTGCTCATATAAAAGGCTCATGTTTAGACTGCACATGAATACTTCAAACCCATTTTGACCAATACCACTATACAGTACTTCTATTATAACTGAAACAAAGCCACACTACTCACATCAACTTAAGATTTAACTTAGTACTTAATATTACTATGTTACATCCATATACATTTTCAAACTGTATTTTTAAGGTCAAACTCTGTGGCAAAGGCAGAAGGCTGAAAGCAAAGCACCCAGATGCAAAGGGAATGCAGGATATGGTAATTAGTTAAACTGAAATCGGACCGTGGTCGGTGTGTCTGGTAGTCCAATGCATGTGCACTGCTGTGAATACAAACGATGGGACGTCTTTTGTTGTGAGAAGATGAGAGGAAATTTGCTGCCTCTTTGTCCATCTAATCAAACGCAGGGTATGAGGGGGTCTATTTTGTTAATGTTATCTTAGTTTTAAGAGTGACGTTTGCCTGACGATAAGCTGCATATAGTTCCAACAACTCCTCCCCAAATTCAGACATTTCACAGAAATACTTTTGATAAAGGAAATACAGAACAACAACAAATTGCAGCAACTACTTTGTTTCAAGTGTCCCAGTGAACATAATTAATGGATGATGAGGAGACCAAATCTTTCTTTCTTTTTTTGCAATATGCAGGAACATTATAACAGCCATGGTCCGACAAACACAAAGTGTTTACTGCCACTGCTTTGTCTATTGCATATTCACCACACTACACACTGCTTTTCTGATCAACAATGGGCAATGGAAATGAATTTATGACTTATTAAATAAAATACTACCAGCCTTTTATGTTCTTTACAAAACTACCAGACTGGATAAAACAGATTAGTAAAGAAAAGCCCGTTTCATGCATACAGCTATTGTAATAAGCAGCACTTCAACTGTGTGTAGTTTCAATAATAAATAATAGATACATTCACTGTTAAGACACAGAGCTATTACTTGCACAGTAGTAGTATCAGGTTCAAAACAAGACAGAAATCTTCTCACTATTAGACCCCTCTCCCCCTGAGTGAATACCCTCTACAACTGCAGGAACCGAAGGACCGTGGTGACCATAGCAACTACAGGGACACCCTTGGGGGAGTTTACAAAGTTTCACTCATTTAAGCTTTCCACAGCTGTATTATTATTAGAGTCCTGTTTGTCTTTGATAATCAGCCCACCCAAAATTAATCCATGTGGTAGATCTTTAATTGCTAAGACAAATGCGGGAAGGATGATTGTGGGAGGGATGGGGAAGCTTTTGTTATTTTGGTCCCAAAATGCCACAACTGGGATGGGAAACACTACGAAACATGACAACTGTACAAAAACAATCATACAGTTGGGACCTTTAAGGCTTTCAAGCACTCTAGTATCTAAATGCCTACTATTTTGTAATCCATTTTTCCATTACTAAATTGGTTATGAATCAGTGAAGTGCATCCTCTTGTGGTAATAATAAATAATGGATAAGTCTATCAATTCTGTGCTTCACAAATATATTTCTCGGACATATCCTCAGCATACCAGACTGATGACCACTGGATGAAAGCTGTTAAGCCAACCTAATGCCACCTGCAGTACAGGTGATACATTAATGTTGTCCAGTCTACCACTTATCTTGACACTTTCATTTGAAATAGACTGTGAATGACAAACACCAAATGAATGATGGACAAACGATGAACAGAGGAAGCTTGGCATTAACTTTGTTCTGTTTACCTCAGGTAAACGTGGGCAGGTTTAAAATGTGATATGTCATCCTGAATGTTATTCCACACAAGCCTCAATGTCACATGTAATACTTCAGAAGTTGCCACTGTTATAGAGCGCTATTTCATTAAGCTGATCCATAGCAGCTTCAATGGCAATTTTGTTACAATAAATTAATATGAACAGCTTGATGAATTGATTTTGATTTTTCAGCCAGAAGTTAATTACTGAAATCACCTGTATGCACAAGTAGAACCAGGTGTTTTGGAATATCTGGTACTGAATTGTCAGCCTGGTAAATCAGCCCCTCGTGCTTCATTTCATTTTGTACACAGGGTCTGGCAGTGCTGTATTAAGAATGATTTCTTCCTGGTGGTGTGGACTCTGCTGAAGTTTAAAACAAGTGGCTCTGCCTTGTTGATTTGTACTACTACTGCCCCCTATTTCTGAGACTGCAGAGATGGACATCCCATGTCCAGAAAGAAAAGGTCCCACATACTTGTCTCAGCCAATTCGCTGAACCAGTTGATCCTAATTAGCACAACTCTTCAGGCAGGTAGATGAGCTAGTTAATATAATCACCTATGTTAGGAGCCCAGGCATAGTGAATACATGGCAAGACTTTCACTTTTTTCAAGCCGGTTTATCCACCTTCGGCTACAATAACTGATGCAGTTACTTATGATAAACATCAAGACAAGAATGACCTTAGGGTATTGGGTATACACCATATCCACTGAGTGACATAGAAAATCAGTGCAGGTTTGCCCATTTACAGTAGTTGTCCTCAGATATTTTTCTGATATTCTGTAAGACATTTCACATAGCTGTATTATGCACCCTTCCTGTTCTTCAGCACTAAAAATCACTGGATGTAACTTGCAGCTGTGGTGGCGTGGATTCTTGTGAGGATCAGCAACACTGATGCACAATATGTCATCATCATTTAGCCAGGCTGTGTAGCATATTGTAATTAATTCATAAATGTACCTGTGCATGACCCTGGTTATTGTGTTGATTTAAAACTCTAAAAAGGGTGGGGTGGAGGGTTCACTGTTCACCTCCCTCAATATGAGTGCTTCTTTTTATCAAGGCTCTTTAAAAAGCAACTTCAGTTTGGCAGTATCCAAGGCTAAGGCAAGACAACACACATTCAGTCTGATGACACTGCCAACCTTTCTCTTTTACTAAGAGGTGAAAAGGTTTTAAATGTTTTTTGAAAAGAGAAATGGTTTTGAAAGGTCAAACAGTGAGCTTCACACTCTTGTTAACACTGCTTAACGACCACAATACAATAGAAGACAACAGCCTTAGCCCTATAATGCATTTTAGTATGTGTTGGACTAGATCAATGTCCATCGTTTACCTTGTTGTTAAACTTTAGGCTTATCTTCAAGGATTCCCAGTAATATAATCAAACAGAGAATAAGAAGAAGGCGATTACAAAGCAACATTTAAGAACAAAATGTGTCAAGCCAACAGATTTTTCTTTCAGTCAACAGTGAAGCAAATAAACATACTGCTGCATTTTACTCTTAAATAATCATGCAATAATTATGCTGCAGTTCTTTTATCATATGTTCTTCATGGTCTACCACTAGTTTCAGCACTGCGCTGACGATGAAAAGGCTATTTTACAGCACAGTCCTTACTGTACTACTACTAAGAATTTAAGGATAACCGCTGTAATTGAACCATTTCAATCAACACACCCACTTGCTCAAAAACACACAAGTACGCCGCACATGCAAAAAGCAGCAATAGAGAGAGCGAGAAAGAGAGAGTGAGCCAGAGACAGAAGAAGAAGAAGAAGAAGAAGAAGAAGAAGAAGAAGAAGAAGAAGAAGAAGAAGAAGAAGAAGAAGAATGATCATAATACGGAAAAACCCAACAGTTACTCAGTTACGAGATACAAGCTACGTTTGCATCTTTTAATCTCTTACGGCTATACAAAAATGTATTTACAAAATAAAACACTTGCACAGTTTCTACTTTAGGCTACTCCAGTCACCGTTGATACTGCGTGCATTCCACCAACCATTCGGACTGGTTCAGGTTACTCCTCGCCTACTTATGGAGTCCAAAATTCACTAACCATTTTTTTAAATACAATATCAGCATGACACCAAACAGCAAAAGTTTATGTTTTTAATAAGCATGTATACTCACATGTAAATATGTTATTGCTATATACAGTCTTAACAGATTTTTATTATAATTTAAACAGGCTGAAATTAAAAGTCTTTTCTAGGATTTATATTTGACATCAGGCTCACCTAAGGATTAGATATTAAAGCAGCATTGGCATGATGTAAATTAAAAGTGCCGTCACCTGAAAGCAATAACGTTGAACATTTAAAAGCCCGTACGCGACCATGTCGACACAGACCAAGACGCGAAAACGCTAGTTTATTTTACAGTACATTTGAAATATACATAACATCAAGGCTTGTAGCATAGGAGGACGCAGTAAATCAAAACAGGAGTTTTACCATTACAGCTGGAATAATTAGCCTCTGCGATGAAGGAAAGAGCTTTACTCACCCATGTTGGCACTAAAAGACTAGCTGGTCGCTCAATAACATCAGGTTGGGGCTTGCCGGCCACGTTCATTGCCCATTCAGCCGCAGGCTCTGTCCCCTGAAGTCAAAGAGACTTTGATCAGTCATTTATCCAGCAGTCATCGGTTAGTTCAGTCCGCCGATGTCCCTCTGATATCCAGAGACAGAGGGACGCGCATTCTCTACTCTTCGGAAAATACTTCAAACGAAGCCTACCCTGCCTGCACAAGTTGCCAGGTACACGTCCAGTATCCTTAATACTTTAACGTTTTTGACAATATGCCATTTTCAGACAACGATGAGGCAGAAACAGTTGTTCAGTCCTCAACAGAACATGGTCGTCGTCGAACAAAAAAAACTGTGAGAGGGGGCTGCTTTGAAGTGACCGTTGCACCCTGATGTCAGCTGCTCTCTGTAGAAAACGATGTAGTCGCAGAGGCGCGAAGCGCAATCTGTGCATCATGTTGCCTCCTCCACCTGCTGCCGCTCGCGCTCCTCCTATTCGCCACGGCGAGGGCATTCAGGCGAGGTCAATGCTGTTACATGTCTCACACACAAAACATTTACTACTAATTTCTTATTTTCCTTTTAATTCTTGTACAGCAAAAGAAAATGTATACATCCCTTTAATGAAACATAAATACGCCCCCCCCCCCCCCTCGTCTCTCTCCGTTTTTGAAAGGGGTGGTTTCTAAAGATATACCATGTTTTCCTTGGCAAAGTACTGTTCACTACTAAGTTTTCTAGAGGGCACTGGTTAGCTTTCTGGTATTATTTGTGAAACAGTGAAACAGTTTTAAACCACTCAACTAAACAACCATCAAACTTCACCAACAGGTCATTTTACTTCTACCTTGAGGTACGTACAAAAAATCCTTCGTGAGCACTTCATAATAATGTGAATTGCAAGTCCATCAAACACATGGATTGAAAGTGCTTAGAACTTATTTCATATATGATTACTAGTGTTAGTGTTAGAAGTCTACAACCATGTAATATAGCTTTAGGATGTGGCCAAAACCCAAATTCCAATCCAACTGCACTTTCAAACAACCAGACTGAGGTCAAGTGTCTATTTTAATAAACAAATTCTTAAAAAGCTGATTTAAATCTAATAAATCTTACATCTTTTGGCACAGCAAGCCAGACATACAATTGCTCCTCATGTCTGGTGAAGAGATTTTAGGGTCAGAGACATGTGGGAGGTTTGTAGTGTCTGGGCAAAAGGCCAGCACCAGCAGCAACATCTAGAAAGGCTTCTCTTATACTCAGAGAGGGTGACCACTGCATAAAAGCCTCCTGTGATAAACATTCATTACACATGTGAATGTGTAAAACGAAACAGGAGTTCGACATCAGCGAAGCAAAATGGAGGTGGGAGGGAGCAGAAGCATGCCTCACATAGCCTGTGTGTGTGGAGACGCATATGGGATGAGGCATGACAAAGTAGGTGCCCACGGTACAGAGAGACACTCTCCCAAAGGCCCAACAGGCAGATTTGTATCCTTGCGTTTGTGTCGTGGTTGTTATTCTTCACATGTCGCAAAGCAGGTCTCCCCTGAGGAGGAATTTTCACATTTGCAGAAGTTGCATCAACAATTTAGCATCAAGGCACAATCCCCCCTTAAGCTTTACTTTCCTTGTAGTGTTCGATTAATCAGATCTGCATATCATCTTATCCCTGCATTCAAATCATGCAGGGATAAGATTAGGTGGTTTTATCCTTATGTCAGTAGTCATATCAGCCAAACTAAGTAGGTGTGTGAATTAAGCTTGAAAAAGTGATGATGTGGAAAATAATTAGCCACCCTTCTGAATTTGCTTCAGGCTTTGTTTTGGAATATGAATACATTTGATAAAAACCTGTTTCATAGGCAGCCCTAAAACAAACATTTTAGTGAGCTTAATGAAGTCTGAGCACCTGTCAGTTTCTCGCCGTCTCTGTCTAACCCATGCATATGCAGGCCATAGTTCTGCTATTTCTTTTTTCTTTTTTCCTCCTTCTGACCAACTCCATTATCACACACTGGGGAGTGAGGATGGTGTCTTAGTGCGCTGCACACAAGCAGGGACTTCTGCGGAAAAGCTCTCATTTACACTGTCAGCAGGGGTCTATTTGTATAAGGCAAGCAATTTGATAAAGGATCGAAATGTTGCCATTTGGAGCCAGGGAAGGCAGCCATTCGATGTAATGAAGTACAGAAAGCTCGTTTTTCGATTTCTGAGGTGAAAATGAAACACTGGCAGCCAAAATGCCACTCTGACATGATCACACATCTTCTTTCACTCTCTCCCTCTCTCCTTTCTATCACTCTTTCTTTTCCCTAAAGAATTCATCACTCTATACTTCAAAGCAGGCCATAAGCTGTGACATTTTTCAGATATATCAACTTGTATTTGAAATGAGAAAGCAACATTTATAAGTTTTCATGAGAAACTATTCATGGCACCAGACCTTTTTAGATACAGACAGAACATTTGTCTTGATGGTGATAATTTTTCATATTTAATTTGTATTCATTTGCATTGTGCCTTAAATTAATTAGAACATGCTACCTGATACCTTCACTAAATGTTATACACAAAAAGGCTTAGTGTGCCTTTCCCCAAATAATTTAAAATGAAGGGCAACTGGCAGCAGAGCTCTGAAATGATAAGCCAAGGCATTATAACCATTCAAAGGACTCCAATCTGACCTCTGGCTACAGGAAACTGCATGTACTACCATTTACAGTTTTTCTCCATTGGTTTGGGTCAATTCTTGAAACTGAGATGACATTCCTATAACTATAAGGTCATTTGGCCAAAAAATTCTGCGCAACACTTCAGATAACCAGCAAAATGTCATATGTCTCCCAAAACTGTTCATTCATGCTTCAAAATGAAATCCCTTTCCCATATAAATAGTCAGTACCATAAAAATGGCAAAGATCTTTCTCAATTGCTTTGGCCCCTTTGTTCATTTAGTACTTCTGTCAAAATAACGTGGATGGTTCAGCACAACTACATGGATCACCTGCAAATGCTCATATCTCTTCCAAAACAGTTTACCCATGTGTCAAAACTAAATTCCCTTCTCACATAAATAGTCAGTGCCCCCAAAATGCATTGTTCCTTCGGCATTGTGTAAGCACTGCAAGTCAAAATGCTTAGACGTTTTGTCATTATGGCAGAGGAATACAATTATGTATTAAACTGGGAAATGAGAGCAGCCTCAAAAGTTTGACACCACACACACCGCACTCATTCTGCTGAGGATATTGTAACTTGTAATTTTAATTTTTATTCACACATACAAGTAAATTTCACACATTAGAGAACCTAAAAGAAAAAATGATCCCATTACCGTTCAGATCCCATTATCGGATAGGCCATGACTTACAGTACATACTGGTAATGGAACACACAGCAATATCAACTTTTTACATGGTAATTTGTTGCCCACAAATATGCAAATGTAATCTCTTTCTATACCTGGTAACAAGCTACTGTACACTGTAACAATTCAAAATTCTATAGAAACGGATAAGTAAGTATAAAAGCGCTAATTATTACTGTAATAATTATTTGCCTAAAATATGATTGTCTCAACTACATTATTTCAGTTGTATGACAAAATGCAAAATGTTGTGTTTTGTAACATTGTTTTCGATTTGTTTTAGGTTTGACCCTAAAGTTAACCGTTTCGGTAAGAGTATCCAAAAGTCTGCAAAAGTTAGCTGTAGTATGTTGCACATACTTTTGTTGGTTGTGAACATCAACTGAAAGAAGTACTAATGAATTTTGGCTGAAGTGGTGATTGAACGCAATTGTGTCAAAGCAACATGAAAGAGAACAGTGTTTGGCTACTATAGTCTGTGATTTATGCAAAAGTGTTAAGAGTTTTGAAAAAGTAGACATGGTATCGAGACACGTGTGAAAATTGTTGGTAAAATCTGTAAAGACGATCCAGAAAAAAAAAAGAAACTTCTGGGTGTTGTACGGGCCAAAGCTTGCAATGTGCGTGTGTAGAGCGTGGCACATTAGGCTGCACTCGGTGCCCGACCTCTGCCATTGTGAAGCGATGTTTGATAACGTGGTCGGTAATGGTGGCCCGAATTTCATCTGGCCTCTTCCACCTATTCCACCACCACGCACCCTCACTCCTCCTCTTCCCCCTCCTCTACCACCGATTCAAAATCATACACACCTGTCACCTGTCAGGTAACTGAACAAACTGTTGGATTGGTCATCTGCGATCGCCTTTGTTAATCAAGACCTGATTTGACCTGTCACCTATTTACCTGACTGTCATGAATTTATGACGTTCCAAAAAATATATACTGTATTGTATTATATCCTTAACTAATTTTGACAATTGAGCAAACTATTTTGCATATGATGACTTATACAATAAAATTGTGCTGACATGTTTTGAAGAGAACAACCATTACACTGAGAACCAACTAATTGGGATTGATTGGAAAGATCTATTTTTTTGGAAAATGTGCTAAATGTGGGCCAATTGTGTTAACTGTAGGCTACTTGTACATAACCATTTGCAAAGATGCACTAGACATTGGAGACATGTACAAAGCATTTGAAATTTGATGAAAGCAATGAGAAATGCCATTCTGTTGTTAAAAAAATGCAAGTTGTTTTGGGGATTTGTCCATGTTATTTTGAGAATGTCATCTCAGTTTCAAGAAATGAGCCAAACCAATGGAGAAAAACTGTAAAAAAAAAAGGGAAGTCTTTTAGCATAGTGATGAAAAATAAACTGACTGTACAATTTTAGATTATCCATAAAAAGTGTTTAAATCCAGGACAGGTAGAAGTTTGCTTAAACTCTGATGATAGCAGCAAGCTCAAACCTTGGCTCCCGAATCAGCAACTTTAAATGAAGAAGCCCAAAAAGAAACTGACAAGATTAAGAGTTAATTTATTCAGTGTTCAGACCAATACATTTAACCCTGCTGGGGTCTTCCACACCTGAACTGAGCTTACCTCATCCTGAGTGCAGCTACTTCTCGTTTTAGGATTAAAACATAGTCTTCTTAGCTGGCAAAATAAAGCAAGACAGTGAAAGAGAGAGATTAAATTGTGATTTATAAATAATGTGCAAATGAGGTAGAGAACACGAGGAACACTGTGTGACCTTTCACTGTCTGGGCTGTGTTTGTTTGTCTGCTATGACATAAGGCAATGGTGGGTGCTGACTGATTGTCTTCTACTCTACTGTATGTTTCACAGAGACTGTCATGAGCAATGGGGCCTGCAGGCCAGCCAGGCCAAGTGAGGAGTGACCCTACAGTGAAAGCAATATCTCTGTTTTCTAACCAATTTACAAGCCATACATCAGTGGGCAGAGTGTGCCAACTCAAGTTTTCAAAGAAACACAAAAACTGTTAGGATTCCAAATATTCTTGTAGAAGGAGGCTAACACACCATTTTTTCCAGGTGCTGGAAGATTCAAGATTGGAGCAAGGCTACAGGACAAAATGTTGTCTCGTCTCATTGGCATAGAGCATAAGAGTGTGCAGTTTCCTTTTTCTTAGTCAGTGTTGGGTCAAAACCATAAGAGATAAGTGGTCTTAGTGAAGTTATGTAAAATTAAAGAAACATAAGAATAATCACTACAAATGTGAGGAAATTGTGCTAACAAATGAAAGAAATGTATTAATGCCATATGGAGTGACGCATCTAGTCAGCTTCCCCATTACTAGGCAATGGTGGAGAGTAAGTGCACTTAGTAATCAGAGTAAGTTAATTTCCACATTCTGCGCATACAATTTCCTCTTCACTGTAAGCTGCAGTCCCTGCAGGTCATATTTTATACCACATATCAATGTAGTCTGATTAATACAAGTTTCAGCTGCAAAATTTCAATATAATTTTTACGGATGATTTGTTTTTGAGCCTAAGTGTCTTGGTGGGTTTACATATTGGTGGGATAACACATTTCTAAGGGGAACTGTAGATGTACTTACTTAGTGACTCTACTTTAGTATCCTCTTAGAGAAATGATTTCGTAGTGTGTAAACATTTTCTCTGTTGGCATGTCTGTATCATAAAACACATTAATCATGTATAGACATAAAATATGACAGCAGCCCTATCACACAGATGGTGTGGCAGATATAAACTGACTTATAAGAGTTATATCAGTGAAGAAAATGGTCAATATGCTCTGAGTGTAAATAAATAGTGCCTTTGGGAAGCAGATCAGCACTGCTTTATCATTTTCCTTTTTTAACAATAAGTACTACAGCTGACATGTAAAGAGCTGCTGTACACCTCACTGAGGCATTATCCATAAAAGACATAGTGATTATAAAACAATGCATTTCCTTTGCATTTTCAAAACGGACTTTGTCCACCCCAAAGCGTTTTGCAGAATTATCTAGGTTCACACAACAACATTAAAGCTTGCTTTATTGTACTCAATGTGTTACTGTGAGTGGGATACCTTTTTAAGTGCGAACACCTGCCCTGCAAAATGCATGGCCGTAAATTATAGTTGGTTTGCAATATTTTGACTCCATGAGTTAAATGTTTCTACCTAAAGTAGGGTTGTACAAAATTCAGAATTGAATTGAGAATGACCCCTAAATTCTTGAATTTGCTGTAAAATGAAATTCTTCTTTAATTTGAATTTGAATTGAGGTTGCAAACTGACAAATCAAATTCAAATAGTGAAAAATGATTTCCCAGAATGCTCATTATTCAACGTTAAGGATTTTTAAAATTAATTGTAATGTCTGTACTGCATTTGTAATATCTATAAACAATATCTTGTAAATTTTCTCCATGTGGAAGAAGAGGGTATGTTAAAAGTATCACATTCTTACTAATATGTGATTAGAACGAATTTATCTGAATTACATATGAATTCAATTCCACTTCCTGTAATTCCAATTCAGCATCCTGTGGGGTGCAGCCAATTCATATTCAAATACATTCATTGATTGAGTTCAATTTAATTTTTGAATTTTGCACAGCCCTGACCTAAAATCAACACTACAAGGCAACAACGATACCTTGAAACAAAACTGGCAAGCAACAAAACTCTGTGGACTGCAATAAATAAATAAATCCTCCACTTAAAAACAACACTTATGAGTGTGCTGTGGATTACAAATGAGCTTCTGGCAGACCAAGAGCTGCAGTAATCCAGCTCAGGATTGTGTGGAGACCCTTAAAACCCTGTGTGTGTGTGTGCATGCATGGGTTAGTGTGTGTGTATGTGTGTGTGTGTGTGTGTGTTTGTGTGAAAATCCTTACCATGTTATGCACAACATGGACATATTGATAACTGTGTATTGAAAGAATTTGAATGTATCGACCACAATTTCGACCTCAGAAAAGTTTCTTTTCTTTGTCAAATTCATCAAGCTGCTCATCACAGCTTCTTACCTGTCCACTTACTGTTTGTTCTCAAAAGTCTTTGGTTTTGAAAGGCCTGGCTCGGTAAAAGGGAAACACAAACATGGTGACTCAGATTCAGAGCCATAAATAATCCTCATTCACCACAATACAGTTCTTCAGAAGCAAGGCCAGCAGGGGTGCATTCAAACAAACATCGACATCCTCTAATCAACAGCACCAAATAACATTGTTAACCTTTAAGGGTGTGAGTCTTTGAACAGTCTATGAAAGCTGTGGCCTAATGGTTAGGGAGTTGGTTTTAGGATTGGAGGGTCGCAGGTTTGAATCCAATATGAGTAGGCAGAATGTGGGTGGGGAAGTAAATAACTAATGCTCTCCTGCACCCACATTCATGGTTAAAGTGCCACTGAGCAAGGCATTTTACCCCACATCGCTCCAGGGAATACCCTGTATCTACAAATAACTCACTCTGGATTGTCAGCTAAGTGTAATGTAAGAAATGTATTCTGAAACAATGTAAGATTCTAAATTCCCACATTATATTCTAGGGAGCCAAACATTCTTTAGAATTTTCCTCTAAACATTGCCATCACATTGGTGTGACAGTACACCCTTAAAGGCTAACATTAGTCATATAATCATTTGGCAAGTTAATAAAGGTGCCCTTCTGCGATAGCATAAATCACAGTATATGTCAAAGGCTCTGCAGTGGTGGGATAACAGGTTTCCTTCTGGTTTTTGATTTTGAACATCATACATTTACATGAGAAAGGCTACTCTTTGTGAGTGTAACGTGTCAGATCCACCAAACTGCTTACTTAATTGCACTTCTTGTTGATTTATGCCATTAACCTTGAACTAAATGGTAAGTCACACTGCGAAAAAATGTTTCAGTGAGGTAGAGGTAATTAATACACGAAATTACATTTTAATAAAGTGTCACATTTTGTTAACGTGGGTCTTAGTAGACCTTGAAAGTTACACGTTCTGTGTGGCTGGTTTATTTTCATTGCAGCTAAATCAAAACTTGAGCTTCAGTTAAAATGACTTGGACGCAGGTTAGCACATGAGGCAAAACTCATGAAAATTTAAGCAAGGTAATGAACCTAAATACCCTCAGTCAGTGTATCCAGTTGTGTAAATGAAAAATATGCAAATCTGCATGAGTCATGAGCCTGAAGAAGGAAAAGCAGTGAGAATCCAAAAAGGTACTTGCATACAAACTACTTTTTCTGTTGTTTCTGAGTCTCTCGAGGGTGTCAAAGTTGCCTTTTGGTTTGCTTAGGAATGACACAGTCAACATGTCTGGAAGGAAAATCATTTAGCTAATGCAAACAAACAAACCTCAAATTGAGTGGGTAAATGAGGCCTTGGAATACTTGGGAACTGTGAGACACTCTACCTCTGTCTTAAATTTGGTCACTTCTCTAATAGAGCTGGTCACAACTAGTCTGTTAAACCAGCCGCTCTTACTGCACTTTATTTCGTACAGAGGGTCTGGCTGTGCTGCATTGAGAAACATTTGTTTCCTGGAGGTGCTGACTGCTGAAGTTTAAAACAATTAGATCTGCCTTTATCCAATCGCTAACATCTGGTCGTAACGTATAGAATTAGCCTGCCTATGCGCTACAATTCAAATATAGCACACAAAGTCAACATCATTGCTCACAAACACTCCCTCAGTTCGCTGATTGGCTAGGATTGGCTAGTACCTAATACAGCAATGTCAATGCCAGCACTGCCAGACCTTTTGTACAAAATTAAATGAAGTACGAAGGTCTGGTTTGTCAGGCTACAGACAAGTTCTAACTTATTATTTACAACACCTTTGGAGGTGGATTCAGCAAACACTCCCTCTGTTCGCTGATTGGCCAGGTAAAGATTCGACCAGAGTCAACTATGTCAATGGAAGCAGACCCAGACTACTACTGTAGGGAGAAAATATTGTAGTGGAAGTGCATAGGCAGGCTTATAGCCAGGCTAGGTCACAACTGCAAATGACTATGAAATATCTTCTAAACTGTCTGCTGATGTCACCATCCAAGCACTGCTGTCCAAGACTGGCTGGACATAACCTAACAGGAACCATTTCACATTTAGCTTTATTTTTCATGTTTAATATAGATGAGTACAGTGAATTCTGCAATGTGCAGGATTTCTTCAGTCACTGAAATAATGCCTAAATTGTTTTGTCACATTAGTAACATTGTAGAGAAAGTTTGCCCAGGTAAATACATTTTACAGCATGCAAGGTGAATAGGAAAATAAGTCGGGTCTGTTTAAAGCCAACCATAATTGGCTTAAAGGTGTCATTGTATCTTTTTTCATTAATTTTGCAGTGTTCTCCAGTATTAATGAATGCCCTCTGAGATGGCTATGCTAGTCACAGGCTACAATCATTCAAAGCATATTCGGTCATAGCACACCAAATAGAAGATTTAAACATTCTGAACAAACACACATACTTACCTATATTTCGCTAAGTGAATGTGGGCTGCTACAAGACTCTTCCGGTAATCACAACTGTGGCATGACTTTTTCAAATTAACAAACCTACGTCACTTTGTTTGCCTTTTTTTTATTTGCTCGTTTTTCCATCTAT
This sequence comes from Coilia nasus, assembly GCA_027475355.1. NCBI lineage: Eukaryota > Metazoa > Chordata > Actinopteri > Clupeiformes > Engraulidae > Coilia > Coilia nasus. The sequence goes on along the minus strand of CM050205.1, from coordinate 31,058,964 downwards.
TTTATTTCATAGACTAATGGAGGCAATGTTGGGGTAACCTTTCGTATCTCAAAAAGAGCAAGTACTAAATGGTTTGTCACAGAATGAGTCCTTTAAACAATGCCAAAAGAGCTCACAATTCCAACACTTACAATTATTTCCCTTAGACTCAGTAGTATAGTCGCCTAGTTTGCAGTGGTGGTTGGTAGCCCGCTAGCATAACACCCCATAACTACCATTGTTATCATCCATGCAGACTATACATACATGCACTCACATCCAGCCACAATATGGAGGAAATCCTAAAAGTACACACAGGCTTTGTAGCACTTTAGTGTGGGGACCCTCTTCCAAACTATATGTCCCCTTTACAGCCTGGATTAGACACTTTTGTTTTTGTTTAATCCTTACAATGTGAATACATAATACCAGGGGGTGGATACTGCTGAGGTAGGCCTCACCAAGCATTTTACTGAGCAGGCCTGATTACTCTACTTCAATAAAACAATGAGATGTGCATAGCTTGGCTCGAGTAGTCTCTCATTAGGAAGTGTTTTCTTTTCATATCCACAACTGTGAATAGAAGAGACCATGCTGTGGGGCACTTTTTTTTTACTGTACACTTGGATTTGTTTTAGTGCACTAATCATATTGTGTGCAACACAGGGTACAATAAGCTGCTAATGTTGATGATTCCTGCTGCAAGAGCACAGAACTAAAGGCCACATTTAACCACCAACATTCACAATGAGTCACACAATCAATACACTCACTAGCTGCCTTCCATTAACTACACATATTTCAGATCAACAGCATATCAACGTGTAGATTGTATTGTAGATTGTTTAAGGTTCATTCCAGGACACTACAGTACTTATCGCAGTGCTGGGATTGTGTACCACACGAGAGTTCCTCTGAGCTCATACACTAGACTAGAGTAGCAGTTCACTGAAGCAGTTCACTGAAAAATGGTATTACTTTACAGCTATAGAGTACACCTGGAACCTTCTCTGTATTTACAGTACAACATGTCTTCCTTTTGTAGGTTGCTTTGGATAAAAGCGTCTGCTAAGTGTAATGTAATGTAATTTGAATGAATGCAGAATGCATATGAGTAATATCTGAGTAATACCTTCACTAAAGAGACTTCATCTTGTCCTGTCAATATTATGCGCAAGATGTGGTATTAACCTAGCATACACACTTTTTATTCCAGAACAACATCTATCAATTTTGTATAGTTACAATTAGTAGGCTATACCCAGAGGAGAAAGGCTGGCTGAAAGGAAAGGAGAATCTGAGGTATTTGAGCAGAACTTACAATACAATTATTTCCTTTGTGCTGTTGTTTTCATTACTCCCTTCTGCATGTATAGATTTGTAAGTGTCTGAAATAGTCAAAAATAATGCCTCTCAAGCAGTATCATTATAGGCCTTTCAGGCAGGGAGACATTTGGTAACTTCTATGGACTATTAATAAATGGTAAATCCAGTGTCATCTGAATTTAAATCTGCTTAGGCAAACCAGTTTTCAATTAGTCAGCAGGTTATGTTTTTATCTTATTGATGATGTATTGTCTACTTACTTCTTAATCAAGTGTCTTCTGATTTATTTCTTTGATTTGCTAGTTTTTTTTTAGATTATGATTCTTAATCGTTTCGAACCTTTAAGGTTGGCAAATCAACCACCAAATTGAATGAAGTCTGCATCCTTCACTAATACCCACTGTGAAATTGCTATGTCATGCTCCAGTCTTAACAGACCAACAGTTTCTCATAGAAATACACTTCTGATCCATGAGCGCTGTGAAGCGGGACCAACTTTTTTTTTCACAGAAAAGGGCGTGACAGTGCACTAAACGATGTTGACCTTGATTCCTGATTTCTGGGATTTTCCAATAAACTGACTTTGGAAGTGGCCAAGAAAGACTGATGAAAATAATACATGCTGTCAGGGTTTCTTTCAGCAACACAACAGGCAGAGTGTGAGTGAGTGATGATTGCCTTTGCATGCTAATTGAGATGTGTGCTCTTGCCTTTTGGGAGCTTTCACTACTTGTTCACTCACTTGCTTCATTTTTTGAACATGCATCATAATCTCCTTCTATACCTCCACTGTTTATCAGTGTACACCAATCAATGATACCCTGATCCTTTTCTATACATCCCCCACTACCTATTAACTCTTGTCTCACTATTACCTTAAATACATATCCTTGGGAATCCATGCATTTTCATTTCACTACACTCAGATCCATAATCGAATAAATTAACTACGCACCCTTAGTGCTTTTCTCATTGTTTGAATGATTGTGTGAGTTAGCACACCTTAAAGTTAAACACAGAAAACTGGATGTGCAGATGGATCAAACTGCACAAACCTTTAATCCCACCATGGATGAAGGCAATCCTACATTTCCAGTCAAAACACACAGTCAATTCAAAGTCTTTGTCAAGAAAACTGATCCAAAGACATCAACAAAGGGAACAGCTAGTTGTCATTCCCATTCATACCATCCAGTACCACCCTTGTAAGAAATTATAGTTGCCCTGCCCATCACAGGCAATGTTTCAAAGTAATGTAATTACCAGAATGACAAAAGGTCTCCAGATCTGTTTGAATAATCAACCTAGTTCATATACATCAAGGACATAGGAGGAGTCTTAACAGCATAAATGGCTAGAGTTTAAGATGCTTGTGGTTCAGATTTACACCGCGGAATCCGGAGTATGTTTCCCATTCTTCATCACTGCTCTTACTGGGGTAAAATATGATTGCTGCATCAACCAAGAGAGACATGCATCCCTTCACTACCGTATTGAATTGTTTATAGTTACCCGTTTCCTGCGTTCCTGCTGTCTTAGTTTTTTTATCTCCTGGTAATGGTGGCCCTTTCTCGTACTTTTTATGCAGGGATTCGAGTCCACTGTTAGTAGTTGGAGTTCTGCACTATCTGTCTTCTTTGACAGCACTGTCTTCACATTTTAGTTGAGTTGTTTGATGTTGGCTTTCAGCTTAATATTTTTTTATTTCTCTATTCTCAGAATGTTTAAAGCTTGCTATGCTTAAGTTATCACCATCCCTGTCCTAACAGACAGAGCAGGGCCCGCAGACAGTAAAGAAAAACAGCAGATAAAGAAGTAAAAGTGACATTGTTTCAGCAGTCTACTGCAGGGGGTAAGCACTGCAGCACTAGACAAGTGGGTAACACTTTCTATGAGGCTAAGACACTATAAACGCATTCATAAAGGCTTACAGTGCATTCACAAAGCTTGTGAAATATTCATGACTATTAATACATACCCATGACTGTACTCCTAAGACATTATAATGCTGTCATCATAAGCCCTTTTCCAAGTTCAGGTGACCCAGTGCATTCTTGGTTATAAAGCTTCCCTTGCCTACGAGTGCAGTCATGAGTATAATAGTTATGAATGCAAATTTTAACCATTATTAAGCTTTATGAAGGCATTGTAACCCATTATAAATATAAATGTGTTTATAGAGTCTTATTAATACAAGCTTCAGACAACTGCAACGGCCACACCTATAGATAAACAGGAATTGGCAGAGTTTAAAAAGTCTCCAAACAGAACTGGTCCTACTAATATTCCATGAGAAACTATTGACTATGTTGAGCATGATAAAAGGAGTGAAGTATCTTTGGGACTTGTGTCAATGACAAAATAAAACTCATTTGGTCTATTGCTCTGATGTCCAGGGACCACATCAAGGCAACCTTAGGTGACTGGCAATCATCTGTCGATAAATAATGATTTCCTCACAATGCAAAAAAGAGTTGTTTTGTATCACTGGTTGTGTTGCACGAATCTGTCTGACAAGTCTCCTGTATTTTTTTTCTTTACATCTTGAGTGCAGTTTGAAGAATGAGTGGTCGTACAAGAGAGAGAGAAATCTGTGGATCTGACAAGGCTGCCTGCACCAAAGGATAATGACTGTGCTGAGGCAGGGCATCATTATGAATACCAAAGACCCGCTGCCGCTCAACTGAACCCTGGTGTCGCTCCTTGTCATTAAATCACAAGGGCTTCATCACCAAGCTGTTCAGAGAGATTGTTGTGAAATGCCTTTTTTTTGCAAATGAAATCAAAGTGTCCACCTGGTGACATTAGTTCAAAGATCATGTCATAAGACACAGAAGAGTTTTTTTTATCTGTAAAAAGTCTTTAAGAAAAAGGCTGCACGAGATTTTTGTTGTTGTTGTGATTAGAGGTACAAATTTGGCACATCAAAAAATAATACAAATGTACAATTACCACAAACACTTTTATCATGCTTTTTCTAGCAAAATTCCATTAGTTTGACTACAAATAAATTCCCTTGAAGGGGCACAAATTGGGTGGCACAAGGCACAAGTGTGTTAATGAGGTTATTTATGTTTTTAAAACCTTCAAAATAGACAACTCTAAAGTGGAACTCCTTTGAAGAAAGCTTTGTTTCTCTCCTGTTGACTTAAAGGACTGTCTGAAGTGAGCTGTCTCCCCCTCAGTGGAATCTTATGCTAATGCATAGGTATATGAAAAAGACTGTCACTGTGTTAGCAGCTGCAAACCTAACAACAGATGACATTGGCTGTGCGGATTTGTTATGTAGGCAGCAGTGCAAAGCCCCAAAGCTCTTTTCTTAGGGCAAATTAGGGAAACTTCAACACATCAGCCAAACAGTGTTAACTTGCCCCAGAGAACTGATTTGAGGTGCTATAAGAGCACCCTCCGAGGAGATCATTAACTAGATTCACTTTAGACGTCAATTTAGCACTTATCTACATTTGGTCCCTTTAATAAAGTTGCAGTGTTATTGGGGTTACTGGTAGTTGGTCCAGACTACCATGACCAAACACCACGTGCCACACCATGTTGTGGATCTGATCCTGGATTATTACGACCAGTTCAGGATGAGAGTCACTTCGGGAGAAGTGACATCAGAGTGGCACAAGTTGGAAGTGGGGATAATCACAGGCTGCACCATCTCTGTGACATTGTTCGCGCTGTCAATGAACATGATTGTGAAGTCTGCGGAGCCAGAGTGTCGGGGGCCACGGACCCAATCAGGTACGCTCCAGCCCCCAATAAGGGCATTCATGGACGACCTGACAGTCACTACAGAGTCAGTGCCAGGATGCAGGTGGATCCTCCAAGGGCTGGAGAGACTCATCCGCTGGGACCGGATGGGGTTCAAACCAGCTAAGTCCAGATCTCTCGTTGTGAAGAAGGGCAAGGTCACAGACAAGTTCCGTTTTAACATCGAAGGGACAATGATACCATCAGTCTCAGAGAAGTCAGTGAAGAGCCTGGGCAAAGTCTTTGATAGCAGCCTCAAAGACTCCTCCTCTCTCCAGGCAACCTGCCAAGAACTAAGCAGCTGGCTTCGAGCAGTGGACAGATCTGGCCTCCCGGGCAAGTTCAAGGCATGGATATACCAGCACGGTATATTGCCAAAGATACTATGGCCGCTTCTTGTGTACGAGGTCTCCATTTCCACAGTGGAGGCCTTGGAAAGGAAGGTCAGTTCCTGTCTCAGGAAATGGTTGGGGTTGCCCAGAAGCCTTAGCAACATCGCCCTCTATGGGAACACCACAAAACTTCAGTTGCCCTTGAAGTCAAGGTGACACGGACACGAGAGGTGCTGATGTACAGAGACTCAAGGGACCCCAAGGTGGCCAAGGCAGGAGTGGTGGTGAAGACTGGAAGGAAGTGGAGTGCCCAGGCAGCTGTGCTGGACGCAGAATCACGACTGCGCCACAAAGATCTGGTGGGAGTGGTGGCCCAGGGCAGAGCAGGCCTGGGGATGTTCCCAACAGCACCTCGTCACAGGGAGTGTAAAGGGAAGGAGAAGCACAGGCAGATACAGGAGGAGGTCAGGACTGCCGTGGAGGAAGGAAGGTCAAGCAGAGCAGCGGGTCTGAGGCAGCAGGGGGCCTGGACCAGATGGGAGCATGCCTTAGACCGTAGAGTCACCTGGACGGATCTCTGGCAGAGTGAACCACACCGCATCAGCTTCTTGGTCCATGCAGTTTATGACGTCCTACCTAGCCCAGCGAACCTCTTCACCTGGGGGAAAGTGGAGACCCCGAACTGCCAACTGTGTTCAAGAAGAGGCACCCTGGAACACATTCTGAGCTCCTGCCCAAAAGCGCTCAGCCAGGGCCGTTACACCTGGCATCACAACCAGGTGCTGAAGCCGATTGCAGAAGCCATCAGCAAAAGGATCAGCAGCTCTGGCCGAGTGCGCAACAACACCCATGCAATCGCTTTTGTTAAAGCAGGAGGTCAGCCAAAGGCAGATCAAAGGAAACCACCAGCCGGGATCCTGGCAACAGCCCAAGACTGGCAGCTCTCGGTAGACCTGGAGAAACAGGCATGGGTTCCCCCAGCACATTGTCCGCTCCGCCCTGAGGCCAGATATCGTTCTGGTCTCAGAGAGCACGAAGAACATCCTGATCATGGAGCTGACAGTGCCATGGGAGGACCGCTTGGGGGAGGCCCATGAGAGGAAAAGGACCAAATACGAACAGCTGGTCATCGACTGTCCTGCGCAAGGCTGGAAGGCAAGGTGCATGCCTATCAAAGTTGGCAGTAGAGGGTTTGTGGGGCACTCACTCCATAAAGCCCTAAGTGCCCTGGGCATCACAGGAACAGCAAGGAGCAGAGCCATCAAGAACATCACCGAAGCAGCTGAAAAAGCCTCGAGATGGCTCTGGATCCACAGAGGAGAACCATGGGGACAAGTGAATGCCACCTGAACACAAGTCACGGTCTGATCAGCCGTGGCTGGGTCGCCTGAGTAGGATGTATAATGTTTGAAAGACCCGAAATATCCGATGATCTCAGGTAACATCACTGATGATGTGTTCAGGTGCATCAGATGAGTCTGGTGTATTAAAGAACTGGGAACTGAAATATTCAGGGAGCAAAACCCCTTATCCTGACCTCATTGTGCAAAGCCACTGCTTTCTTTTTCTCAATCTGCTATTTTTTTTAATGATTAAATAGTTTTTTAACTTAACACATACAACACGTGCTTTGACATGCAGAATGGGAAACAATGTAAGGTGCAGCAAATTGAAAACTGATCTTTAAACCACAACCCAACAAATTCTCTAGGACGTATTTTTATAGCTCTCCAGCAGCGTTCCTGAGCAGTTTGTGATGTGGGTGCAATCACAAAGGCCTGAAACAGACATGGGGCGGGAAAAGCCTTCCAAACACAGATTGTCTAGCCTGGTAAACCAGCCACTCCTACTTCATTTCATTTTATACCGAAGGTTTGGCAGTGCTGTATTGAGAAACAATTTCTTTCTGGAGGTGTACACTCTGCTGAAGTTTAAAACAAGTGGCTCTGCCTTTACTCAATCGCTAACATCTGGTCATCACGTATGCCTTTAGCCTGCCTACGCACTACAACGCTGATTGGCTAGTACCTAGTGCAGCAATGTCAATGGCAGCACGGCCAGACCTTTTGTACAAAATGAAATGAAGTACGAGGGTCTGGTTTGCCAGGCTACAGACTATCTGCATCATTCATGAGGACAAGTTCTAACATATTATTTACAAGAAACACCCTTGGATTTATCAGTATAGATGTGCTACATTATGATCAGAAGGCTTGATGTTGCAGGCATAGCAGTAGTTTTTTAAATAATTGTTTTTCAGTAGTGCTGTGGTACAGTGGTTAGAGCATCTGTACAATGAAGTCAACCTCGCCTACACTAAAGTGCCCTTCTCAAAGACGCAGGCAGCCAGAGACTTTCCCCTACCAACCCCGACAGAGGGACTTCCCTGAGAAATAGGGGGGACATTAGTGGAGGTCTCTGCAGCTCCCTGGCAGATTTTTCTGGCACTACTGGTCTATAACAAAACTTGCCATGTGTATCTCTGTTCTGTGTTCCATTGCCAAACTGTTAAAGAACTGCCCATTGGGACGGAGATTCAACTGTGTGCTTTCCCAAACCTACCCTGTTACTGTACAAAGTGGCTGGTGGGCCCAGCATGCAAACACATGGACGTTGTCCTGGGGTAATTTTTAACTAGACCTCAGTGTTGACGCAAATTAAACAGAAAGCCAAAAACGCATATACCTACAAATTGGCCTCAAAAGTGGTGGTGTCATTTCACATATTGAATCTATAGCCATTTTCACAGCTTCGGAGAGGAAGAATTACACAAGGTACATCTGATCTGATTTGATTTTTGAATTCTACAATTGCATTTCTTTTCACATAGTTACACTAATGTGTGTGGAATACTAAAAGAGCCAGCAATGTTGGAAGTTGAGCAAAAGGCTTGTTCACCAGAATTCCCAAAATGACCTGAAATTTCAAAGGGCTGTAGTTTTGGAGCTATTAGTGATACAGACTTAATATTTAAGATTTATACATAGGTTGGATGTACAAACAAAGATTTTTTGGAGAGGGTGACTGTCGGCCATTGTTCGATTTGACACGAAATGACCCCTCACAGCTTACTCCACTAATACATGTGACACAGAATCCTATCTAATACCTTGACAGTTTTGACCAGCTCAAGCAGTGCGTTTGAGTTCAGGTTTTCCTGTGGAACAAACGGTGTTCAAATGCCACGATTACAGTAGACACACAAGTGGCAACAAAGTTTAAGAGGGAGGCCAAAGCTCTGCTCCCACAGCAGACCTTCAGTTAGTGTGTGCTATGATGGATGAACAGATGCAGTTCTTCCACAGAGTGACATCTTCTTCTTCTTCTTTTTTTTTTTTGGCAGCTCGCAAGCTTTGTGCATTACCACCATCTACTGGACTGAGGTGTGATCACAAAAAAAAAAAAGAAAATCTAAAAAAAAAAAAAGGCTAAGTCTTCTTGCAAGTATTGTTTCCTTCAGAAATTCAATCACTGCTTTGATTGTAGAACGCATTCCAGGTAGACTCAATAGGTTGTTCAATGTAACAGGGTTCTTCGTTACCCTCTTAAGATGTTCTCTCTCTTCACGTCATGCTTCATGATTTCTATCTCTTTACAATATGGATACATCATGTAAGTCGTGTAAGTGAGCTGATCTTTCTAACTGCATACCTTTCTCCTCCTTACCCCATGTGTCTGGCTAGAGTTTATGAATACCATCTTTGATTATTGCTTTGAATTCTGATTTGCTAAGTGGAACCTGCACTTCCAGTTGTGCTGATTTAAGTGTTACTTTTGCCGACTTGTCTGCCTACCATCAACCCAAGTGAACTTTGTTGACTTATTCTGAGAATCATCTGGTGTACTTCGTAAAAGGTCCTGTCTGCATGTAGATTTCTCAGTCTGGATGCTTGTGATGGAGGACATAGAGTCTGAGCAAATTATTGTTTTATATTACATAACTTCTTCTACCCAATGTAGTGCAGAGAAGATTGAGAGATGGTCTGAGGTTCTTTTTTTTGTATTGTGACATTATATTTAGGAATGCATACAGCCATCCTGTTTTACCTGCTGATTCTTTTGATACATCTTAGATACTACTTATTATCATCCATAAACTTCTCAATGGTGTGCCCATTCCCATCTGTTTAAGTACTTCCCCACAGGTAGTATGTGCATTAAAATCTACTATATCTACTAGTTATAACCATATACTATAACTATACACTCTCCAACATTTCTCTAGTTTCTCTCTCTTTTTTTTTTTTGACAAAGATTATAAAAGTTAATTATTCTGATTTTTGTTTTCTTGATCCAGGCCTCAATTATAACCACTTCAAGCTCTTCATTCATCATAGCTCTGCAGTTAATACCATGTTGGATGAAGGTGACAACTCCACCACCTATAGCAGTGCTTCTGTCCTTATGCACTGCTTTGTAGCCATACACAGTAAAGTCAAGGGTTTTAACCAAGATTCGTGAATACAAATAATGTTTGGTTGACAGATTGCCCCTCTTCCCACTTATTTTTTATCTATATCTCCTCTGTCTGTGTCTTTGTACAACCCCAATTTTGATACAGTTGGGGCGTTGTGTTAAATGTAAATAAAAAAGAAATGCTATAATTCTCAAATCATACAAGCAATATATGTGTTTGAGAATAGTCCAAGGACAACATATCAGTTATTGAAACTGGATTTTTTTGTTGTAGCATGGGATATTTACGACGGACAACGGAGGACACTTTACAGTTATGTTAACTGAAAAGATGATTCGGTATAAAAATGGGTTTCTTTCTTGTCCTTGACATGATTTCAGCAGCCCAACTGGTAGGTGTCTTCTTCATCATGTTTTCCTTTTTATTATACTTAAAATTTGACAGATCTGGACAGCACGCCGGCCATTTTAACATCTGGTTGCCCTTACGATGGAGCCACACTGGTGGAATTTTGTATAGAATGCACTTTGACCTCATTATCTGGTGATATTTAAGGTCTACCCTCAAAATATGATGTCTGAGTTCCATCTTTTGCAGTTCAAAACTTGTATATATGATTCAGTATTAATTTTAATTCTCCTTGTCTTTTGAACTTACCACTAAAACAAGAAGGAGGACAAATTTGTAACACAGGACAGTTTTCCATGTCTTCTGGGTCCATCTGAAATTACAAAAGTTGAAAATTTGTCATTCATTTTGAAATAATGGAGTCTTGCATTGTCCAAGCTACAGAGGAGACAAATCATCCTTCTTGTTTTCGTGGTAAGTTCAAAAGACAGCATCTATGATGGTATGGGGGTGCAGTAGTGCCTTGGTTATGGTGTGCTTATTCATCTGGGGAATTAAAATTAAAATGAATACTGAATGATATATATAAGTTTTGCACTGCAAAAGATGGCACTCAGACATTATATTTTGAAGGTAGACCTTAAATATTACCAGATAATGAGGTCAAAATGGATTCCATACAAAATTCCAACAGCGTGGCTATATCGTAAGGGCAACCAGATACTGAAATGGCCGGCGTGCTGTTCAGATCTGTCACATTTTAAGCATAATAAAAAGGAAAACATGATAAAGAAGACACCTACCAGTTGGCCTGCTGAAATCATGTCAAGTACAATAAAGAAAGCCATTTTTATACAAAATCATCTTGTCACATTACATTACATTGTCACATTAACTGTGAAGTGTCCTCCGATGTTTTTCTTTAGTTTTACTCAACTTTTCCTGCCTTTTAATGACACCCTCCCAACTTTTTTGAGACATGTTGCTGGCCTAAAATTTGAAATGAGCACAAATATCCCATACAACAACAGAAAAATCAGTTTCAATAACTGATATGTTATCCTTGGACTATTCTCAAACACATATATTGCTTGTATGATTTAAGAATTATAGCATTTCTTTTTTATTTACATTTAACACAACGTCCCAACTTCATCGAAATTGGGGTTGTAAAATAAAGGCATGAAAAGGCCAAAAATATACTTTAAAAATTTATGGCAATTTAAGGGGATCACAGATCTGATAGCATCACACTGGTTTTTCTACCTCTGCACCTAATGGATCATAATGTTAGCACCACATTGAAGTTTAAAACAAGTGCCTCTGCCTTTACCCAATCGCTAATGCCTGGTTGTGACGTATGCAATTAGCCTACCTGCGCACTACAATTCAAATGTAATGTAGCACCAAAGTCAACGTCATGGCTCACGAACACAGCCTCTGTTTGCTGATTGGATAGGAGTTGGTCGGTCCTCTTACATGCTCCTCAACAGATTCCGGTCCAGACGCTCTGTACGAAATGAAATTAAGTACGAGGGGCGGGTTTACCAGGCTAGCGTTCGCCACCCTCACACAACAGTGTGAAACAGGCTTTTACTTGTCACATAGTGGAGATTTGAAGAGAAACTGGTAGAGATCTGCTAAAATGAGGTAATGTACAGATAGCTATGGCCCAGAGATGCTGGTTCCACAAATGTTGCTGTGCAAGATCTTTTCTGGTTCCAGACCCACATTTTGAAATATGTCTTTTCATATCTTTAAAAAGCTAAAAAGCTTTTTAGTGTGATATTTTTTAATGTTACATTGTCCAGCTTTTACACTTTAGCATAACATGTTCAAAAACAGTAAAAAATAAAAAATAAAAAATAAAAAAAAACATTTTTTTCTAACATGACACTGTCCATCATTTCTAAACCCAACTCAAATCAAAGTCATTAAAGTCCATTTTTACTTTGACGCATATGCTTTGAGAGATAATTAATTATCTGTGTACCATTGAAAATACTGAAAGTAAGAGGCTGTGAAGGAGTTTAGGCATAAGGACGCAAACTACAAAACATGGCACTGTAATCCTTGTACGTGATATTGACATGGCATTTTACATTGACAACGTTTTAAATTTGACCACAGATGGGCCAATCCCCATTTCCACTGGAGAAGGGATACCAGAGACTTAGTTATCAACCTAATGACTTCACATTAACCCGCAATCAGGGCCAGAAACAGAGGGCTGTTTGTCTGAGTTCAGGACTGTAATACACTGTCCTGTCATCAAGGGATTATTTTTAACAAGAAATAATGCACAGGTGATTCTGAAAGTACCCTTGGCTGCCATTTATGCCTTTAAGCTGTTATCAGTGGTGCTGTTTGTGGCATCATGGTGCACAGGGATATAATTCATGGGGTTTAGTGCTGATGTTGTCCTTGGATAAACCTTATAGGAAGTAAAAAACAGAGGTTTCTGTTGCTTGTGCTGTGCACATTTTGTAACCCTGTGAACTTGGGAATAGATTAACTGAAAATAGATAAAAATGAAAGACACTGGTCATTTTAAAGGTTACTGATTTATAACAAGATTAAAATTCCACTGGATGTGCATTAGGAAACACGTTTCACTGACTGTGGTTGTTAAATGTCAGGGTAAAGCAAAAGGCTAAATAGGTTATGAACTAATAGAATATGCAGTACTTAGTCATATCTGGATATTTCTTTAAAAGGGGTGGATAGGGTGAGTTGTACCCCAAATGCTGCACTACAGGGATATTGCCTTCAAGACCAATTAATTAGTAATTAATTATTCACAGCTTTGATTGTCAGGAGAGGTCAACTGTATACGCTACTGCCATGGTAACTTGGTGATTGCGTTGTCCAGTTCCTCACAGTACATCTAACAGTTGTGGTAGCACACTCTTTTTTTAATCACAGTTTGGGTGTAAGCCTTTTTTGCTGTCCAACTCAACCTCACTCTGTCAAATAATGACAAATGGACTTGTTCCTGTATGTGTCCTTTGTGTGCGTGTGTTTGAAAGAAGACCAGGTTAATACAGGTCAATAGAGAGAGAGAGAAAGAGAGAGAGAGAGAGATTGATTTAATTTTTTACCCACTTTGGTAGTTTCTCCCATACAAGAGTGTGGCGAGCTATTGGGCTGTTGAGACCCAGTGAATGAGCTGTGACCCGGGAGCCCTTCCCACAGCAACCCTATGATGTGTGTATCAATTAAAGGTTAATAGGCAGCTCCACTTCAGCAATGGAAGGGCTGGGGCAGGATGACATTAATTACATAATGGAAACAATACTCTCCAGCATAAGATATGCTGTAAACACCATGTGGTTTTGTCAAAAGCACAGTAGACCATCAGCCCATCTGAGATACTGGAATTTCAGGAAAGAACAACACTAATTATAAGAGCTAGCCCAATTTTTTTTATTCTAAGAGCAGCAAACAGACTAACCGGTTAATATGCTTAATAAATGAAAACAAAGAAAATTGAAAGTTTCCCCTTCAACATGGTTGAACTCGCTGCTAAAGTAAAAATAGAATGAGAGTATTTTTTTTAATGAAATGTCATATTTATTCAAGGACTGAGGTCAATCATTTTCCATCATTATAAGGTAACTGTTATCAGAATATGGTAGAAAGATAGAGCAGATACATTTGCATAGATAGATGAGCTCCACACATAGCAGCCACTCAGATACTCACATTTGTGCAAGAGAGAGACACACAAAAAGATCCCCAAAGATGATACTGCTTGTGTACAGCTGCCAGGCTGATTAGTGTTTGAGCAATATAAAAACGGAGCAAGAGAAAGGTCACAGTGTTTAATGCCAAAGTGGTTGGACCATCACAATGCTAATAAGACTCATGGCGGCAGTTAGACAGAGATCTGTTGGACGCCTCTCTAGTTATGTTTATGATTATGCAGCCTGACTCAAAAATGTATCTCACTGCCTATGACACATGGGTGCACTCCAAATGATTAAAAGCTAATAGAAGGAAATGTATGAAATTATATTATAAAGAATTTAAAAATGAGTTTTTGAATTAGTTTATGACTATTTGAATTAATTAATGGCTGAGTGTCTGAAGTCTGAGTGTTTTGTAAGGTAGTGTCTACAGTATTGAATCAGATGTTAAAGTCGAGTTATGCGAAAGCATTTGCTAAGATATTTATATACAAACACAGACATAATTGAATGCAATTTTAGTCACTATTGCTGACAGAAACTTTTAAGTCAGAATAGATACAAAAGGATTCAAAAGTTGTTTGAAAAACTTTTAGAAATAAACACACAATCACTGAAGAAATGCAAATCATTAAATTGGTTTCTTCTCCTGGTCATTCAAAATATCACATGCTTAACATTATGGCATACTGAATTTAATTTATGAAGGTTTAGGCTCCATTTCTAATCTTATTTCAGTCTACCTGTAACTGTATTGTTGAATATTGCATGTCAAAGCATGACCATATAATTTCTTATAATATGATTATTTCATATAATAATCTGTCTGTCTGTCTGTCTGTCTGTCTGTCTGTCTGTCTGTCTCATACTTGTGAAATTAGGCATGTCGATTACAGATAGCCCTCTGGTGTCTTAGACATTTATTACAGGGTTTCAATGTACATGTTTAATATTTTTATTATGCTCTGTCCACCACCATTTGGAACCTGGTACACATTTCACATTTCTGGAAAAATCACTACGAATTTCATTTCTTTTGGAGTCCAACAACATTATGAGGGTCACAAACTACCCGTAAGAAGATACAAAATCTTAGATAATATGTTGAAGACCTGTATATCTGTTATGTAATAAATATATTTGGTGGTCTATGTCATTTTTATAATTCAAGATACTAGCATTTAAAATAGATCTCATCATAATGGCCCAACCTGTACAGTATATGACAGCAGCAGTAGCTATTAACACCAAGAAAAATTTCAAAGGCTTTAATAGAGCTAACTAATGTGACTAAAAGTTAAAACAGACACTGAAATGCACATTTACATAATAAAATAAAAACAAAACAACACAAAGAAAAAGTTGCAAAAATCTGATGTATATAATGCCTGTGAAGCAAACTGGATTATATATTCTGAAATAACTCCACGGTAAGAATACCAATTATCTTTCTAAAAACTGAGAAGAATAAAACAGGATGCAAATCCACAAGGACCTAAAACTCATTAATTAGTGGTCTCCCTCCGAACAGAGAAGGATTGCACTGCACTGTACACACAAGGCCGACACTGGGAGCTGTGGTATGCCACCTTCAACAGAGAGTCATCATCAAACACCAGCTGAGACTTAAAAAGGTTTCAAAGTACAGAATCTTAGATGCGAGTGTGCTTCATTATGCAGCAAAAGGGTGCTTCTGTGGCTGGTAATCCATAGGAAACCACTGTGCCTCAGCTTGGAATTTGCTGCCATCAAAGCATTAGGCACCACCACCTCATGACAGCATCACGATGCAGTTGCCAAATGCGCCCTAGTTTGGGCTAGAGCTTATTAGCCTAAGGAAGGCATTGGCCTGGAAAGCTTCAATATCAACCAAAGTCTTTACAGACACAGATTTCCCCCCAAACTCTTGTCACTGCCATTTGTTATTTTTGTTACTTTAGGGGCGATGGCTGCTGCCACCACAAAAAAAATAAATAAATAAATAAATAAAAGAAAAAATGAAACTGACAATAATTCAGCTAGCTCAAGATCAGGTATGTAACCACAATTCTATAAAGGGTTAAGGAGTGACTGTGGACTATAAAGTCTATGGTTGTTCATATTTGTCAAAAAGTAAATAATTCACTCTAACATAACTGACTTCTTGATAAAAACAATTTTGTCTTCACAACCTCAAGTGAGTTGAAGGTGAGTAAATGAGGACAATGTCTAAAAATGGAGACGATACAGGTGTGTGGCTTACAAATAGAATATCGTATACTGTACCTCCAAACTAAGTCAACACAGCATGTCTGTTTTTTGCATCAGACCATCAAATACTTTATGTTTATGTAAGCCTGTAAGTTTGCACACTACTCAAAACAATTAAGGGAGCAAGCAGAATATATGTTAAGCTGTTGTACACCAGTTTCGACCTTGGCCTGGTCGTCTGGAATATTCCCCAGTCTCCTAGAAATGTGTCCAGAGCCGGCTTATCACGCTACGTGACACAGCAAAGCGACGAGCGACCTCCCTCTGAGTGTTCCCATCTTCCAACAGTTGAACTGCTCCGGCCATGTCTACTGGATCCAGATAGCGCCTGGCAGCATTGGTTACAACCAGGAACCACAAACTCAGCCATATAACAATGCAGACTGCACAATTTTTTGCCATTAGGGTACAGAATGCAACTGTGAAACAAATGTGGGCACCTTGCCTTTATATTGGGCCTTGCTGCTATAAGGTTTGAGCACACAAGGTTCCGCATGTTTGGCTCAAACTGACCAATTGCCTCAATGGGATACAGTGCTAGTCAAAAATAAAGAAACAGTTCAGGTAAACTTGAATTTATATGAAGATTTTGACAAAATGGGTTTTCTCCCTTAATTGTTTTAAGTAGTGTACGTCTGTTTGTATGTAAACCTGTGCTCGTATGTGCATTATTGCTCAGATACGCTAAATATCTGAGAGGTTCCCTTTAGTGTTGCTCATTATGAATGACCTTCACAATGCAAATATCAGTGGTGTGATGCTCAGTGTAATTATGCTGGAGTGACTGCAGGGGGGCGAAGCATGGTTTTAACATGTACAGTAAGCAGCTGCAAGGAGGTAAAGATGCGCAGTGATCAAGAGACAGAGCACAGCTTTAAGATGTATGCAACTATAAGATACTCTATTGTAACTATATTACAATATAATACATTTGTATAGACATGCATACACACACACACACAAACCTACAGTCACATAAGGTCTGTTAGATTTAAAATACGTATAACTGGCTCTTCCAGGGTTTCCAAAAGTCAGAGAAATATTGCGCATCACTTTCTTTAAGATCAGTCAAAGACATTATAATTCCATTTGTTGACTCAGTTAACCTACACAAAAATTGTACATGTGGTTCCTCATTAGAGCCTGAAATGTGGGAACATTTGCAGACACAAACAACACACTAGCACTTCCCCACTTTGGATTCTTAAGCAATATTCTAAGAGCATCATTATATGCCACCTTAATCTTATTCATCTTTGTTTTGCTGTAATTACACCACAGGTGAGCTGTATACAATGGAGTACAGTATGATCTAAAAAAACTGTTTTGACATTATTTGTACACATATAAAATTTACATGCCAGCATATGCACTTGAGTTTACAGCACTGACGCTGGATGTCATCATCATCACAGAAGTTATTTCTAATAATATGACCCAAGTATTTTGCTTGTGTTACAGTAGTCAACTGATTCTCATTTAAATAACTTAACTTTTGATCCTCCTTAGTCCTGGTAATCATGACAACACTCTTTTTTGAATTATTTTTGATGTCATACTGCATCCCATAATCTGAACAGGCTCTCAACAGTTGCTGAAAACGAGCACTATATGGCAACAGAACAACTAGATCATCAGCATACATCAGATAATTGACAAGCCTTTTCCCCACCATACATCCAGTCTTACACTTGTAGTGTCCTAGACAAATCATCTATATATAGATACATTATTAAAAAGAACAGGAGACACCTTGCCTGACACCGTTGGTAACCAGGAAAGAGCTAGAAGATGCATTGCCCCATCTAACCTGCATGCAATAAAGACTAGCTATGATGTCATGAGTTGTTCATTTAATGTCTACAGAAATAAACAATTAACCATTTAAAAATAACCATTAAAAATTAACCATTTAATCACTAAGAAACTAAGAACCATGCAGATCTGTCTGTAAAGGAGAGCAAGCAGGAACACACATTGCAAAGGCAAGCATATATAGTCGGCCAATGACGTCTACAGTCCACCAATATACCACCTCAAATAATGATTTTAATGTTTCACGAGCAGTTAAGCACAAATCAGGTAGAAAATAGAGGGTTTGTGACTAATGGTTTAGAATCTAAAACTCAGCAAGAAAGATTAGGTTTATGTTCTGAGGAAAGGTTTTGCATTCATATCACAACAAATCTGCTACCTGCCCAGCAAACTTCTGAATGTAGGTACTATTCTACTTCCCAATGTAATGGTACTGATGTCAGTTTTGTTGCTCTTCAATAAACTACAGTGGGGGCCTACAGGACGGGTCTGAGAGTCAACTGTAAAGCTTTATAAGCAGGAAAACAGCTTTCTAATTTAATAAAAATGAAGATATTAGAATTTCTTTTGTTGTATTATCATTGAAAGGCATTCCAATTTGACTGCTTGGGACTGAGGAAATGTAAATATCATCTCACTGCTTTTGGACTTTTTGAACCTTTTTTCTTCCAATACAGGCCCACTTTGCTTTAAGGCAACATGCTGCAGGAAATGTTTAGCTTAAACTTGCACTGTTTTAGTATCATGCCATTCTTCGTGGTAGTTGCAAGTCAAACCAACGTGAAGGGATTCATGCAGCATGTTTTTGATTGATTGATTCCATGCTTCACTTTTCAAATTACAGTGAACCCTTTGAATTCCTGGATGCTAATGTGGGAGTTTTACCACACTTGCAGTAGGTCCTCCTATTAAATGAGACTTTTTAAATGAGACAGTTTACTGTGTTCACATTTCTAGTATCCCACAAAGGCAGCAAACAACCATACACTACACAACAGTGTTATTGTATAACCACATCTCCACCCCATGTACTGTAATCATTGACACTTCCAAGTCTTCTTCAGAAAGCAGTACTATTTGCCATGCACTCCCAAGAGATGCCCAGCAGGCAGCCTCTAAATGTGCCCAAGAAGCCCATTTCATATTTCAGTAAGAGCCTGCAAATCTCACAGGAACTCTACGCTGGGGTAGGGAGTGTAACAGCTTTAGATTATGTTGGGGAGAACATTTACTGAATGCAGTGAAAAAGACATTGCCTCAAATGGCTAATGTTTTATTTTTAATCAGGTAAAATAAACAGTCTCTAGTTGATGTTAGGGGAGATTTGTAGTTATGGAATACTGTGAGAAACATTCACAGACGGGACTTGTAAATCTGAATGCTAAACAAGGTACTTATTTGTTTTTGCATTTTCTCTATGCCACTACGCCTAAAGCAAACTGCATCCTCCCTTCCCCATTTGATATGCAGCCGAGGGACCGTAATCAGAGTTTACTTTAGTGGACATGGACGCATGCTTGTTCATTCACAAGAGGCGACAAGTTATTTTTTGTGCCACTGCACATGGGTGCATCGCCCGGATACTGCGGCACCCGCCTGATTGCAACAGGATCGGGTCAGTAAACATGAAAGGGCTGGAACACCGTGCACCCAGTAATGTGCTTATCCTCAACTTGCTCCTAAGTGCTACTGGCTATTTGTTTAGATTAAAAGTCATTGTGTGACATTTAAAAGAGCTCATTTGAAAGTACCATTAAAGTCTTATTTATAAAGCACTGTCCATTTACATTTCAAATCAGCATTAGCCTACATAACTCGTGTGTTTAACCAACAGTGCAGGTAAAAAATGTGCATTATGTATGTGTGAAGTAATCAAATCAAAAGAAAATATGTATTATTGTCGTTAATGTATTTGGGATCTGGTCAGCTGATAAGATAGTTTTGTAACCATCCTAAACCTTCTCTGAAATGACTGCTCTGATTTTAAAAGAAGAAAACTGTAAAAATAATATAGATTAGCTTAGTTGAATCCTTTGCATGCCTTCCATTGAGGAATGTTCCTGGAAAACAAGGATATTTATTTATTTGTCACATGCATAGACATACTGATCAGTAGGACATGCAGTGAAACTGTTGGTTGTGAGTCTAGACTGTGCATGGGGAGTGGGGAGTAAAGTGCGTATAATGCTGTTGGGGAGATGACTACTATATGAAGGGCAGAGGGTGATGGGGGGGGGGGGGATCTGAGATTCTGATTTACAGTGGTCTTGTTGACTATATCTGTCTGGAGTACAACATCAGATTTTATTCCTTTTACTTCATTAACACTATTCATGTATGATTCTTTTACTATTTACTGCCTTATTTATTTATTCCATGCCTAATTTATTCATTACTAGCCAACCTTTTATTCAGGAACGACCTCTTTTATATTGCTGAGCATCTTTCATTGGACAAGCAACTGCTTCATTTGTCCACAGTGACGTCTTCTATGTTGCTACTTGGTACAAATGCTAATTAGTCAAAGTGTGTGAAGCTATTCAACTAAGACTTTAGTTGTTTTGTATTGTTATGAAAGTAATAGAAAAAAAATAGCCATTAAAAACAAATAATCCATTTTACTTGACAGGGATGTTAGCGGTCCAGGATGACGTGGTGTGTCATTTATGAAGAATATGTTCACAGCAGGCAGTCGCAGCAGGAGTCTGTGGGTACTGATGTAATAAAAGATGGTTCCCACAGATTTCGATACTTCCCACACCTGACAGCATTAGCAGCATTAGTCAGGTAAGCTGGAAGACACATATTCTGTCACAATCCAACAGAACCCACACTGCTTTGTATAAAGTTTAGATTTGTGCCATTATTTGCAATTATCACTCATTTTACTAGCTTTGCACAGTGTTCAGATATCAAACCACACACACACAGACACACACACACATACAATGTCCTGAACTTGCTTATCCCCATGGCACCTCGATTGTGCATGCATGAAGGAAATGGAAGGAAATAACATCTGTGGCTCTGGACGCGTGTTTCCTTTATCCAGAGTATCCCTGCTCTACTCTGTACCTAGAGAAGGGGGGGGGGGGGGGGGGGGCAAGAGAGAGAGAAAGACATAGACAGAGAGAGAGAGACACAGAGAGAGAGAGAGAGATAGAGAGAGACAGAGACAGAGACACAGAGAGAGAGAGGAGTGAATGGGGCACCAGGAGGGGATAGGTGATAGGGGCCGTATCAGCCCCTAAACATCTACACTGTAGGCTCATAGTGATTCATGCATTAAACTGCTGCAATGAAAGGAACAGATAGCCAGATAGCCTTTCAGATTCAGATAGCCTACACTTACACATGATTTAGGGATAATGTCAATTATATGTAACTATGTGCTCAATCTATAAGACAATGCCTCAGTTTATTTACTAGCCTGTGGTGTTATAAACCAGTGCACAGTGAAAGACAGTTTTCTTACACACAGCAACATCAACGTTTGTGTCGATGTCAATTTGTGTCCATTCCAATAAATAAAAAATAAACAATAAGAAAAGC
>CM050205.1:30875000-31035000 GCA_027475355.1 Coilia nasus | reverse complement strand
TAATCGTTTCAACTTTAGTGAATGGTGTCGTTCAACTGTAACGACAACGACAGACTGAACGATATTGTTAGGATCACTTTCAGAGCGATTTTATGAAATATACAAGTACTGTCAGTCAATCAGAATTCATAAGAATTCACAGGATGTCATGTTCTATTTGATGTTTAAATCATGACTAGAATGTTGTCGTTAAAATTATGTTCTTCAGTGTGGTCAACCATATCGTTGTAGTTACAGTTAACTGCTGTTATCATTATAGTTCTTGGTGTGAACAGACAGCTTTTCCAACAGCGTTTCCTTTACAGCCTTTCCAACAGAAATTCCCACAGTACACTGTGAAACAGAAGACTGCCCATCATCCAGCATGATTTCTTGTCTCCTATTCCTCCATCTACCTACACAGATAAGCTTTCAGCTTTGGCTGCTTTACCCCTCTGAGTAGCTTAATCCAGCCTCTTAACACAACCTTTTACAGAGCTATGAAACATCTGCATTCATTCTTTGGCACTATACCAACACCCCACATCTAAAATTGTGGTTATGGTTATGATTTTTACCCAGTTATTCTATTCCTTGTTCTATATGAGTGTACCATAATTTATGTTTTATCTATATTTTTATCTGCTACCTCTTATTATTATTACTTATCTAATTACCTATGTCGCAATGTAGTATAGCCTAGCTGGTCTGTGAAGTTCACTTTATCTGGGCCCTACCTCCCTCCTGTACAACTTTAAGTCAACTGCTGTTGTTTTTAAATGTGCTATCCAAATAAATGTGACTTGATTTGATGGGGCAAACAAACCAAGCCAAAACAGCTTGGAGTAAAAAGTTGACATATCACACAATTGAACTTTTTTTCATTCGTCGTCTGTTCATCCATGTGTTTTTTATGCCACATGACTAACCCTAACCCTAACCCTAGATTGCATATATCAAAAAAGCAACACTTTCGCCTGTCTGCCTCTCCGTTGTGCATCTCAACAACCATTTAGCAAACTGACTTCAAACTGTGCATTGTTGTGGACCCAAGTAAAGTCAGTGTTAAGTGTGAAGTTATTTGGATGTCAAATGCCAAAAATATTATAGAAAAAGATAAGATTTTGCAGCTCATATCTCAACAATATGGTGACCAGCCACTTCCGACTGCATCTTCTGCCTGCAGGCATGAATACGTATAGCAGACCTTCACCTTAACACTGTGGTTGACACCTGTGGGCTTGCTTTGTTTGGGCACGGACATGGACATGCTTTCTACAGCCACTGCACTAGTGTATGGCATTCAACCAAGTTCATATCAACCATGTTTTGTAAAGCATAATTACAACCATTAATGCTTGCAGGCTTTCTCAGTTGTTTAGCATAATGTACAACTAAGGCTTTTAATGACAACATATACAGAAAAAAATATCTGTCTGTATGTGATTAATTTGTCAATGCAGCCCTGCCAATAGGGGACAAACAGATCTCCTGTCCTGGGCCCATGGGAAAGGCGGGGGCCAGAACTGATTCCTCCTTAAATTATGGAAAATGGCGGGGGGAGGCATCAGATTATCTTGTCCTGGGCCCAGCCAAGACTGTCAGCGGGCCTGTGTCAATGTAAGCAGGTGACTCCATTACTGATTTGTAAACTGTACAACCTCATTAACATTCACATTTGCAATTGCTCACTCTGAGGCAGGCGCTGTGAAACCCCTTACTGAAGTGTAGCCCAGGTGAGGGAACATGACACAAAGAGTGTTTACATTATCAAAAGCACAATGTGTTTTCAAATACCAATAGATGGCATGACAGCAGTGGTACTATGAAAGACATACCACTGAAGGTTGTCAAGTTATTATCTCCCACGGGCAAATAGAAAGGCAACCTTACAGTTTTCAGGTCATACTGGAGGATACCTGAACAGAGGACTTCATTCAATAATTGACTGAAGGTTGATAATGGTAGTAACACTGGTTTGGAAAGGCAAAAAAGTTGATATGCTATAAATTCCCTATCGGAGAGACCGTGAGCATGAGCAAAGGACGCTATTATTGACCTACCTGCAGGCCCAGGAAAACCTGCTGCTAGGAATCAATTAGGATTATTTGTGCACACCACTGTTAGAATGACTGAACAAGCCGCATGTCACAGAGGTTTTTAAAAGGCTGCAAACAGCCCGTAATACCTCAAGATTAAAGCCACTGAATAATTCATAACAGGCTCACAGTGTCACTGATGCTGCAAGGGAAGGATGGGCGTGGTACCTAAATAGTGATTTGCAGCAGTTTTCATAAATATGCATTTTCCACCATGGCACAAAAGAGTGGCATTATGAGAGATTTAAACACAGAGATCCAGAAAGCACTGGAAGGAGTCCTTCAAAACGCAGCCCCTTTGGTGTTTTTTCTTCTTCTGAGGTTTGCCCTGATATCTGGCTCTCACTTTGAGTTGAAGCGTGTGAAGGCAGTGTGACAGGGTGTGGTGTTCTCTACCTGACTGTAGATTGATATCACACAGTTGTTTTGTTTCAAAGAGAAACCCAAATCTGGATCTTGGCACCAACTTATCACCAGTCGTCAACGAGATTGAACGAGTTGGGTTTCTCTAATTGGTCCTCTGATACCAAATAAAACTCATAGGGATTAGATAAACATACAGGTCATGGCTAAGGAAGAATGCATCCTTCACACAGTGCACATGCATATCCTTTTCTGGATGCAGAGATCATGGCTGGTCCCATAGACAATATTTCACTCTTATTTCCTGTTCTCTCCATTTATCACAGAAAGGTGGTGATAGACTTAGAGTGAGCTAATCATGTCTAAAGGATGGAGCTTCACAAAGAGTATATATCCTGAGCAAAAGAAAAGGGCTAAAAATACAAATGAGGCAATCGGGGTAGAAGAACATTTTCAAGAGCAGCATGCAGATGCAACTCAGAGTAACCTATCTTATTTCAATAAGAACAAGAATGGGAAATAACACCTTTAAAAGACTTTTAAATGCTGAAATATTTCATATTCAGTAGAACCCATTCCATTTTTTGATAAGATGATTGGATAACAAACGCTTCAAGTAAATGTGATTATTCTTTGGGAATGTTTCAGTAGGTTGATTCCACATGGTAATCAACTTCCAGTAATTACTAATCTACCAATTTAACAGCTGGAATTTCTGGGTTAATCTGCACTGTTGTGTGTAAATTGTACACATGCAAGTCTCTGTAGCACTTACTCCTATTTATAAAATTCATAACATTACCGTGTAGTCTCTAGTCACATTACTAACATGACAGTTGAAGTTGAGGGCAAACCATGAAAGTCAATATGTCTAAAAACCGACCATAGACCAGTTAGAGCACTCAACCAGATCCTTTTTATTTATTTGGCTTCCCAAGCAGGATGCAGATAGGAGGCTCATGGATCATCAGGTCTAAATGTGTTTCTGCTTGCTGCACAACATGAAGTTGTTTGACATGAATAGACACAAGTGGAAAGAGTAACACTGTCTAAGGCCTCATTTCCACCAACTTGAGCGTGTACAGCACATAACCGTGTACAATATGTGTGTATGTGTGACAATACGCTCAGATCACGTGTGCAGTGAAAATGGTCTAATCTGTTAACGTGCATTCGAAATGAATGAGGACAGAAAACGGGCACTTGTTGTCTGTGCGCTGTATACGGAGAGTGTTTGATGGAAATGAGCCCTAAGCTGTCATTAAGTCGCGAAATGGCTTTCACTTCCTCTGCAAACAGACAATGACATTGAAGTGCTGCTCTATCTGCTGTGCTCAAAAGAAACCAAGAACAAAGCAGAGGCAAGAAGCCCTGGCTCACACCAACTTGTGCAGTGGACGCATCCAATAACACAACCCACCTGCACACTCACACACACACACACACAAAACGCACACAGTATCTTTTGAAATATCCTGAATGCCTCATAATCACAGCCTATTATTTCCAGATTGTTTTACTCAGAGCTTTGCTTCTGAACCATCATAACATGCTCATAGTTCTCACTGACTTGTGTATGCTTGTGTCATTGTGTTTTTATGGTCTTGTCCAGGTGTATTTCATGTCTAACTGGCATGCTTAAAATGAAAGGTTGAAAATAAATAGGTTGATTTTCATATTTTTGGTTTCAAGGTCATCCTTAACTTACCTGGTAAACGCACGTGTGTGAAATAGGACTTGCATGTATACTAAAGGATACAGTATTCTTTCAAATGTGCCTCAAATCTGATATTACAATCTGAGACAATGCTGGAATCAAATATTCAAGGCCAGTCTAGATTGACTACATTGACTTTGGAATGGAAATTCTTGGTTCTTGGGCTATGGCCTTGAAGTATATTGGCAACAGACACAAAGCAAGATATGCATATATTAAAGTAGTGATAGCTTTTGGAGACACATCTACTAACATCTATAACATAAATTCTTTTGGAAAATAACAATTAGTATATTAACCAAAGTCAAACAGATACGTGTAGGGATTGTACAGAGAACCTTTATGTCTTACTGAAAGGTGGGTATGCCATTTAACACATAGTAACTGAAAGCTAATACTGCCATCTAGTGGTAGTCAATGAACCTGAACTCAAAAGGGAGACATTTGGCTAGAACTAAGAGACATTTTTTGTGGGAACGAGAGTAGGAAACGGAAATAATTGAAATTCAGTGCCATGTATTCCACTTTCACTCATGAAACACTCATCACACTTATTTTAAATTATGGAAGTAAATGGCAAGGCTCATGTACCTTTGACCCACTAAAACCACATAGATGCAGTGTTTTCCCCAGAAATAAAAAGAAGGGTTTAAATTTTGATGTAAATACGATGACGCGGTGGCACGGTAGCTAGGAGGATTGGTGGGCATGCACCCTGGGAAAAAAAAAATTCTAGAGCTAAAATGGTGCATTCTAGGAAGATCTGAAGCTAAATTTTGGTCCCAGAAGGCTGGTGGAAACATAACACTTTTAATAAAATGTTGCATTTTTTGGCACAAATAGAACAAAAAACTCGTTGCACTTGGTGAGTTGAAAGAGCCAAAACTCCCAGGTGGGAAGGCTAATTTATTGTCACACAAGAAATACTGCAAACACTATATAATGTCACATGAATTGGACTAGGCTGTCACTAAAATGTCTAAACTAAATGTTGAGCCTCCTGTTTTTCTGGGCCGCCCACTTGTCTGCCGCAGCCTCCAACCACATCTCTCGGACAGGTGGACCCTCGATGCTAATGAGCATCATTTACCAATGTCATCACGCTACAATGATTATGCCTATCACTGAGTACTACACGGTATTCCAACATGTCAAGGTTACTTCGTCTGCTGCACGTGCGCACCGTCGCAAAAGGTGGGATTATCACCAATGTCATGGCCACTCTTACGTACAACGTCACAGTACGTTCCTACTATCAGCTAAATATCTCCCTGTATGGCCACATGAAAGCTGAATTGGTACCACAGATCTTAGATTCTGCAGATAAATATAATTCAGTGTAGTGTAGTATTATCTAGAATGATGTCTGATGACAACAAATTCTTATTTCAGTGTTCCTGTAACAAGCTAACGAACTAGCTCATTGAAATGATTGGTAATGTGGTAATGCTAAGAGTCATCGACTCACCTTGAATTTAACACGCTGCAATAACCTTACAACTTTATATTACTTTCTCCACTTCAGCTAATATCAGTATTAGTATCTAGGTGGGTGTTGGTGAGTAAAGTGGCAGCTTTCAGTTTAAAACATTATGTTAGCGTAGTTCGCTAGCGTTAGCGCGCTAATAACCCCATACAGGCTGCAGCCTGGTCTGAAATTAAGCTAATTTTCTGGAAATCCAAACAGTAACAACGTACACTATTAGGCTTGAAATAATCACAAATAATTGCGGATTGTGACACTTTGTTAAAAAGAACCATCAACAAACCCAGAAAGACGTAAGGACCAATTTATTAGTTAAATTCCACGAGTTTCAATGAAACAGTCTTGACTCTGCTCTACATGCCTTTCATGCTCTCT
Source organism: Coilia nasus (assembly GCA_027475355.1). Taxonomy (NCBI): domain Eukaryota; kingdom Metazoa; phylum Chordata; class Actinopteri; order Clupeiformes; family Engraulidae; genus Coilia; species Coilia nasus. Next base: position 31,028,981 of record CM050205.1, on the reverse strand, counting down.
CTCACTCTCTTTCAGCAGCTAGATGATCCGATCGCATTCTGTACACTGTGGAGAAAGTTTTCTTGCTACATGAGCATGTCCCAAGGAGAGCGTTCTCCTTCCTTCTTGTGTAGCATTTACAGTCAAAGTCAGGCAGTTTTAGTAGCCCCGAGGTTTGCGTTAAAGATCTTAGATTCTACAATACTCTCTGATACAGCTGACCGGCGGAAAAAAAACAAAGGAGCACTGTAATCGGCATGTGATTGGCCAGTTTTGCCAGTATAGTAGTTTACACACCCACCACGGAAGTTTCCTAAAAACGCAGCCTACATTTGACTACATTGGGGCTTCTTGTTCGGGGAAAATCCCGGGGGGAATGTTGTTGTGCATGATTTTTAAGCGTATCGGCATTTTATGAAAGCGTCTCGGCAAAACTTGATGCGTATCGGCGAAAAAAGAAGCGTATCGGTGCCGATACGCTTAGACGCTTTGGGGAAAACACTGAGATGCCCCCTTGTGGAAATTAACTGAGAGACACAAATTATTCCTCCTTAATTATAGTTCTATTTTCCAGAAGAAGGGTCCAGAATAAGGAGTGATAACTACCTCTAATCAGAGGTGGCCAGTCCTACATCCCCAGTTCACCAAGTGAAGTGCCTACACTAGATGGCAATGTGTCTCCAACATCCCTTAGCTTTATTCTGCCTCTCGCATTACACTGTTTTATGTTTGCTTCAACACTAAAATATAAGGTTTCTCACAGTTAATGAAACCTAACACTCAAAAACATCTGATCTGGTTGGCACCACTATAAGCACATTTTCAGCTTCACACTTTTTGCAAAACACTACACACACATGATTATACTGTAATGTCACCCTCTTTCCATTTCAAACCACTAGCACTCAATTGAACACACCCAGGACCGTTGCAAGGTATTTGGGGGCCCTAGGCAAAAGGAACCTCAACCCAATTTGAACATACTTCCAACACACACAGTGCACAAAACTGCACAGGCTGTACAAATGCACACATAATAAATAAAAAAAATAAATGTTATCACACTAAGACCACATTTTGCATGCATGGAATGTAACAATTGAGCACTAAAGGTATGGTGATCTTGCTTTAAAAAATGGTTTTTAAAAGTGTCCTTTTTAAATTTCACAGCACATACTGATTGTTAGGACTCTGGGCCACTGTACTGGATCATCAGTTGTACTTGTGTGGCTTGATGTACCTTCTGTAGGATCAGTGCTGGGAAGTGGTGTGGACTCAATCTGCCTCGACACTGTGGATGAAGACTCTGCCATGCCTGCTTCCTCTTTGTCTTCCTCATGAATTTGAGATGATGTTGATGGCACTGGTGGAAAAATAAGAACAACAAATAAGTATAACAACTAAATATTTAATTCATACACATAAGCACAGGCCCCAAACTTCAAAAATCTGAAATGGCCAGAAGTGACTAGTACACACAAAGCATGAAATATGCAAGGCTATTTGATAACATATCTTTATATCATTATATGTTATATAGGCAGTATTAATGTCCACATAAGAGAATTTTACTCTACCTTCATCATCAATGGCATCAGAGTCATCACTTTGAGGAGGGTGTAGAAACTTCAGCATAGAACCTTGGACAAAATTGGGTATGGTGAGCTAGTTTTTATTTATTAAAAAATCCCAGTGTAGGCTTGCATTTTGAACACTATGGAGATGATTCACAAATCAGTGTGAAAGCAAAGCATATCTCCCTTTTGTGGCTAAATCATAAGAAAATTGGTATGGTGAGCTAGTTTTTGTTTATTTAAAAAAAAACTTAGCTTAGGCTTACATTTTGTACACTATGGAGCTGACTTACAAATCAAATTAAAAGCAAAGCACATTTGTGACTCAGCTCCATAGTGTAAAAAATGTAATGTATGAATTAGCCACACCTGGTGCTTTTTGAGACTGCATTTGACGTGCATGATAGATAATACATAAGCAAATAACGTTACATGTCAGTTATGAGGCATTTAATTCTAGGTTTATACCACGGTAGAATTCGACAGCGTTCTGTATAGAAGGCAAGACGTTCTCTGAACTGTGAGAGACAAAGACATGGCTATGTGGTTTCATAACGGCAAAGGCTATTGCTGACCGTGGCTAATGTTCCAATCAAGTGTGCTCAGGTGTAAGACAGACGAGCAATATATTTTACCGAACCAGCAATAGGGAAAAGGTGAACGAGCAAAGCCTCTACAGTCAGTAAAGCCACACTGGGCTCGCGTTAATCGCGGCACAGCTTGCAGAAATGTTTGGCCTGCTTAATATGCAATACACAATACATACAGTGCACAAAAATGATATCAAATAAACAGCTATAGGTGTGGTTAGCGATAAAGGCATGCAAGCAGTGTTTGGCCCACTAACATTTATGCTCACGACCCTATGCTCACGAAGCTATGCCACCCTCGCTTGAAACTAAGTAGAGAACTTCAGACTACTGAAACTTCGATAAACATAATTAAAGTGAATCTGGGAGAGTGTTGCGTTTTTGCATTGGACGTTCGTGGATGAAACATTACATCAAATGTTGTTGTTAACGCTACCTTCAAGATAGCTTACATTAACGTAATGCTAGCTACCAAATTGCTAGTCAACACGCCATTATCCGATTAACTATAAATTTGGTGGCTAAAGTATTCATGATCATATAAATTCTCACTTACCGGTGTCTTGTTTTTTCTTCTCTTTATCTTCCTTTCTCTTCTGGCTCCCTGAAGGATAGTTTCTCTTCATGATTAAAGTTTTTGGTAGCCGTCCAAATAAATCACTTGGCTGCTGCTGTCAAAACTAGTTAGGGGGGGCGCCTCGAGGGGGATTCCGATAACGGTGTCATTGCACTTTCCAGTCATAAAATTTAGGGAGGCGCTGTCGCACTCACAAAGTTGTCATTGCTGTTTTTTGAATGCAACCAGTCGCGGTCAGGGGGCCCCCTTTCGGCTTGCCAACTTTGCCTAGCCTGTTGCGACGGGCCTGACCACACCTTTGCAACCAACTGTCAGGTGCCAAAACACTAACAGCTAAAATGCAAAACTCTGTAAACACTGTAAAATAGGTACTGTAACAGGGGAGTTATCCTGACTTGAATAGAAATGCAAGGCAGTGTTGTAGCAAGAGAAAGCGAAAGAGGACCAGTGAAGATGAGCGTGAGCTTGAAAAGGAAGAGGATACAAGGATACTTTATTGGTCACATACATAGAGTCACTTTCGTGACGCATGCAGTGAAATGAATTGGCCTCTGCAAAAAGTGTGCTGAAGATAGTGGGGGGAGGGGGTTCAGGTTGAATTCATGAAACGAATGGCCTGAGGAAAGAAGCTTTTCCTTAGTCTTTCTGTCTTTGCTTTATGACAACGTAGTCTCCTTCCAGACTTAAGTTTCTTAAACAGTCCATTGTTTGGATGAGTATAGTCTATAATAATTTTCCGGGCTCTGGACTTAACTCTCCTTTTGTAGATTTCCTTCAGTGCAGGGAGAGGTGCACGAATACACCGCTCGGCAGAATGCACTACTCTTTGTAGAGCACTACAGTCGCGCACTGTGGAGCTTCCATACCATGTTGTGATGGACCCTGTTAATATACTCTCCACTGCTGAGGAGTAGAAGGCCTTCAGGATGGGTGTCGAAACTCTGAATTTCCTCAACAGGCGCAAGAAGTACAGTCGTTGCCTGGATTTCTTGATGATGCTTTGGATGTTTACTGTCCATGTGAAATCATTTGTTATATGTACCCCAAGGTATTTGAAGCTTTCTACCCTCTCTACAGGCTGCTCAGAGATATATAATGGCGTGTAATTTCCCTGTAGTTTTCCGTAGTCCACTACCATCTCCTTTGTTTTGGTGACGTTTAGTGCCAAGTTGTTGAGCTGGCACCACTGTGTGATGTCTTTTACCTGTTTCAGGTATGCCTGTTCGTTGTTGTTGCTAATTAGGCCCACAACCACAGTGTCATCAGCAAACTTGATGATGGAGGTCTGACTGCTGCTGGCTATGCAATCATGTGTGTATATGTTGTAGAGCAGCGAGCTTAAAACACAACCTTGGGGAGCACCAGTGCTTATGGTTAGGGGCGTTGATGTCATGCCACCCATTCTGACAACCTGTGTTCGATTGGTGAGAAAACTGAGGATCCAGTTGCAGAGTGAGTTGTCAAGTCCCAGAGACTTCATCTTGCTGACTAGAGTGAGAGGGATTATGGTGTTGAAAGCTGAGCTGTAATCGATGAACAGCATCCTCACATAATTTCCTTTTCCTTCATCTAAGTGAGACAAGGTGGTGTGTAGCAGATTAGAAATGGCATCATCTCTAGATCTATTAGCTCTATATGCAAACTGGAGAGGGTCAAACGAGCTGGGTAGGGATTTACAGATGAAGGACTTCACCAGCTTTTCAAAACATTTCATGACTGTTGATGTCAGAGCAACAGGGCGGTAGTCATTAAGGCATGATGGACTTTTTCCTTTTGGCACAGGTACAATGATGGATTGTTTGAAGCATGAAGGAACAACTCCCATAGCTAAAGAGGCATTGAATATTTGTGTAAAAACAGGGGCTAGTTGATGGGCACATGATTTTAAAAGTCTTCCAGAGATGCCATCAGGACCTGCAGCTTTCCTACACTTAGCTTTCTTAAAAACGTTTATAACATCTTCTTCAGAAACAAAGAAATGATTACTGTCAATTGAATATGATGATTCAATAGAATATAATGATAAAGAGTCTTTTGTTTCAAAACGTGCATAGAAAGCATTCAGCTCATCTGCCAGGGTTACACTCACGCATGCAACTGAAGGGGATTTGCTTGAAAAACCTGTGATGTTCCGCAGGCCACTCCACACACGAGCTGGATCGCCCTCATTAAAGTCTGCCTCCAACTTGTCTCTGTAGCGTCTTTTGGCATCTTTGATCGTTTTCCACAGGTTGTAAGTAGCCGTTTTAGGGGTAAGGTAACAAAAGGAAGACATAAATACTGTCACTGCAAGGTACAATGTGAGCAGAGCATGGACAGAGAAGACGAGGACTAAATTGATCACATGCGAATGACATTGGTTGACTACCTTAAAAACCATAGGTTGAGACATGCCACCATATTGGCCAGAGATGATGGCCAGCTACAGGCTATGTCATTAGAAAAGTCAGAATGTCACAAAGTGTTTAGGATTGATTACCACAGTGTGTAACTCACTCATACACAAATACATCATGTGAATCATGTGTTTGGTATTTGGCAAAGAAAATAGCATTTTTATAAATAGACGTATAGGTTTGAAAGAAGAATATAATTTTGCAATAGCTCTTGGGTGTTCTGTTAATTGAGTGTATAGTTGCATTAACTGTGTGTAGTGTTTTGACAAAATAAGTTTTTTTTTTATTGAGCTTAAACAATTGTAAAAAACTGTAAGTCCTTCAGCCTCGCCCATTTTAGAAGCTTTTTGGGGGCCAAGCAGCAAAGCTGCTGGAACTCTTTAGTGTGTGTATGATTTCTTTCTATTTCTGCCATGGGAGTCTATGGCAGCCTAAAGAACCGTCTGGTAAAAAGTTTTGAAATTTGGCACATTGACTCAGGACAGTCCCATAGTTTTTTTTCCACTAAGTTTCATTTTGCCATCTCAACCTCTCTAGCGCCACCAACTGGTTAAATTGAGAGTTACATTTATACATCTACACCTTTTGTACATCCAAATTCCTGGAATCCTTGGGTCACCCTTTTGGGGACTGCACCAAGCAATCATACTGACACTTGTACTGGTCTACAGGAGTCTCACCATGATTCCACTACACTGCAATGGCAGTGAATCATCCCAATCAACTGCGCCATCAAATCACATAATACAGTTGATCAGAGTCAACTGATTAATGAAGACAAGAGACCCCATCCCACTTGACATCTTTCAGCCCTTACATAGGCCATGAGCTATTCCACCTCTCTCTCTCTGTCTCTCTCTGTCTCTCTCTCTCTCCCTCCGTCTCTGTCTCTCACTCAAAATAAAGGGACTGTGGTTGGCTGACATATAATTTACTTCATGTTGTAGTGACAAATTATCAAACAATATGAAGATGGAATGACCATTTCTGAAAATGTGTCTGTCTACTCCCATGTGAGTCTTTCTTCTTTCATGGCACAGTCATGGCATGGTTATATCCATGGAGGTCGAGGCCTACCTACACAGGAGAAATTAAAGTGTTGAAATTTTAGGTTTAACATTTGGGAGTTGATTTTAACTCTCAAAGTGTAATTTTAACATTTTTGGATTGAAATGATGTGCAGAATTGGTGTTATTTCAAATTGTAAAGTGTTCATTTAACTCTGGAAAGTGTGGAGCTACATAAACCCTCAAAAGTGTTAAACTTTGTGGGTGTCAATTAAACACTGGTCTTTTTGCTGTGTAGGCCCTTACTATAATCCTGAATAAAAGGCCTATAAGGAGCTTACTAAACTATTGAACTATTCAATAACAAGAGCAAACCTATACCCACACCACGTGGCCGGCCATGCCACACTCTTGCCCAAAGTTTCCTCCTTTTAGAAAACCACAATATGGTCACCATATGCACACCCCTGATTTCTATAGGGATCACTTTATACTAAGGGCCTGTACTACAAAAATACATTTTACCCTTTTTTATTTCATTAAAAACGTAAAAGGCTTATCTAGACTGCATATCTAAAGTCTTTTCGTAGATTGTTTGATATTTAATTGTAATGTTTTTTTTTTTTTTTTTTTTTTAACTGGTGACAAAAATATGCCACACTGTGTGCCTTAATGTAGCAGTGCATAGCACATCCCTGAGCTGCTCACTAAAGCAAATAACTGAAGGTGATTATAAACCAGTATCTGTGTATGCACACATGCACTGTGTGTTTGTGTATGGATGTTTTTGCTTTCTTAATTGATTATTAGACATAAAAGGAAGGGGAATGCTTTGCATGTGCTTTACAATAGCATCCAAAGCTTTTAAGTCTGAGAGCCAGTGCTGCAGATGTTTGGCTCTACAGCTATGCAGTCTAACATGTGCATGTGAAGTTTGTATAGAACATATTGGTTTGATTTGCACAGTACATAAAGCAAAATGGGCTAGCTGCTTTGGATTTTTGTAACCCTGAGCCATATATCAATTGTATTAAGTGTTAAACTTACCAAGATGAAGTTTACTTTTAATATTGATTCTGTGCGTAAAATGGTCAAAATACTGCACGATCTGTAGGCTGTAGCCAATATTCTCCCATGCTAAATTTGTTAAATTGACGACATCTGCCGTCGGTGGACAGCTTGTTGGCTACTATAAGATGCTCTACCAAGGTCACGTTCCCAACCCCGAGCAGGCGGTCGACTGAGGAAGTAAATGTGGCGTACATCTAAGAATGTCGTTAAAATAAAAGAACCGTCGTAAGTAATTTTCTAAATGCTAAGATTTGCGAATAATCTGTCTTCGCAGCCGATACGTACACTTTAAGATGACCTAGATGGCGTCAAGAACACCTCTAAAATTATTTTCCTAAGAGGGACATGGAGTCTCAATTCGATTTCATTTCGGCGGTATTTTGTAGGGTCATATCTGCATACATATACAGTCCTTGTCGAGACACAGTCCGTACTGATAACATGCTTCTTAATTGCCAGTCGTTTTCATTTTGATTTGATCTGCACCTGGCAACTCAGCGCGACTCTCGGTCCTGGGGATATTTAGCACCAGCCTACGGGAGAATAGCAGTTCCACCCATCCCTATGGATACTGTCATTGGTTGACTGTCTTGTTTACGAGTGTAACCTTTGTGGCATTCCGATGAAATTCAAAATTCACTAATTGCCTGGATAGCTCGGTAATCTCCGTTAAGGTGTCGAGCGAGGGCGATAAGCGGCGCTTGTCTGTGAAGTGATCCACGCCTCATTATACCACCAGCACGACCATGTCCCCCCCAGCATCGGCTGCGACTGCCAGCGAGAGCAGCACCACCACTGTTTTCGAGGATGAGGCGGACACCCCCAGGGAGGAGGTATTACAACATGCCAGCCTTACAAGACATATTTTTCATCAGAATCCAGCATAACGATTTTGTTTGTAAAAAGCGACCAGGTCGTTAGTCAACATTTAGAAGGGTGTGAGTGTTGTTTTTGACAGATGATACAGAGGGGAGAATGCATGTTGCAAGACAGGCATTGCTGTGTATTCAGCTTGTTTTGCCTGGATAGCCCGATACCATGAATTATGGCTCAACATGTAAGAGCACCCAGGCTCACCGAGTTAGCTCACCACATCAGTGTGTGCCATTGTATTGGTGCGTTGATGACAGTCTGGACCAATACATTGCTGAGCGAAAGATACCCTCGTTTCCATAGCGGTGTGCCCAAAAAATCTCACTCAAATAGGCTATGCAGTGCATCAGAAGATCATTTCTGAGGCATGTGTTAAATCAGGCATTAGTGGTACGGAAAGAAAGACCTTTCAAATTCTAATTGGTAGTCTAATCTTTTAAAATGTTTCAGTCAATTCAATTCAATTGAAACTCAGTTGCAAAAGTCACAAAATTGTCATGTGGTCATTATAGGTTATAGGACATTCTTTGATATTTTTTACTGTTGTCAAGATCACTTAAAGTCACAGGTATTTGATAACTCTTTAAAGTAAAACTAAAGAAGATGTGCAGGTCCAAAGATCATATTACTTTGTTAAATCTAGTAATCAGCCAACACCATATCCAGGGAAAAATGACCACAAGCATTGTTCATCTCAACAACAGCCCATTACTGGAATTTCAACATGATAGAACTGTGAGTGCATTCTTGTTTTTACAGTGTGTTAAGACTCTTGATCTTACGTCCCCATTTCCTTCATCACAGCAAAGGCCTCTGAAGCAGTCCCTGAGCAAGTCTCTGTGTCGGGAGGTGTTCTGGAAATGTCTGTTGCTGTCCATGCTGATGTACGGCTGTATGGGGGCCATGGTGTGGTGTCACGTCACCAAGGTGACGCGCTTGACCTTCGACAGTGCCTTCAAAGGGAAGTCCATGATGTACCATGACAGCCCCTGCTCAGACGGCTACATCTACATCCCCCTGGCCTTCCTGACCATGCTCTACGTCGTCTACCTGGTGGAATGCTGGCACTGCCATGCCCGTAACGAGTTGCAATATAAGGTGGACGTGGAGGGTGTGTACGAGCGTGTTCAGCACATGCAGCAGGCAAAGCCCTGCATCTGGTGGAAGGCCATTAGCTATCACTACGTGCGGCGCACCCGTCAGGTCACACGTTACCGCAACGGGGATGCTTACACCACCACGCAGGTGTACCACGAGCGGGTCAACACACACGTGGCCGAGGCCGAGTTTGACTACGGCCACTGTGGAGTGAAAGACATCTCCAAACAGCTGGCCGGCCTGGAGAAGGCTGCCCTGACCAAGCTCCGCTTCACCAAATGCTTCAGTTTTGCCAACGTGGAATCAGAGAACTCCTACCTGACTCAGCGAGCTCGTTTTTTCACCGACAACGAAGGGCTAGATGACTACATGGAAGCGCGTGAGGGCATGCACCTGAAGAACGTGGACTTCAAAGAGTTTGTCATCGCTTTCTCGGACCCAGACCACCACCCCTGGTACGTGTCCAACTACGTCTTCTGGGCGGCAGCCTTCTTGACCCTGTCTTGGCCGCTTCGCGTCCTGACCGAGTATCGCACAGCTTACGCGCACTATCGAGTGGAAAAACTATTTGGCGCCGACTACCTGCCCATCACGCCGTGCGAGGAGCGTCCGTACTGCCGGCGCATCCCGCGCGTCAACACCATCGACAGCACGGAGCTGGAGTGGCACATCCGTTCCAACCAGCAGCTGGTGCCCAGCTACTCCGAGGCCGGGCTGATGGACCTGGCGCAGCGGGCAGCGGGCGGCTTCGGCCGGCAGAACTGCGAGCGCTGCCACCGTGCCATCAGCAGCTCCTCGGTGTTCTCGCGGAGCGCGCTGAGCATCTGCAATGGCGGCAGCCCCAGGCTCCCGTTCAGCGGCAGCCGCTTCTCGCTGGGCCGCCTGTACGGCTCACGGCGCAGCTGCCTGTGGCGAAGTGGCAGCGGCAGCCTGGACGACCAGGAGAGCCCCAGCGAGAACACCCACTGCCTGGCCGACAGCTCGCGGCTGCCACCTGATGACGGGGACGACCCTCCGCCCTACCAGGATGCGCTGTACTTCCCCGTGCTGATTGTGCACTGCAGTGAGAGCTGCTCCAACCACCGCTCCTTCCACCGCAACAGCTCCTGCGTGGAGACGTCACTCTGAGTAGTGCTTGTGGTCACAGGGCCTGATCAGGTCTGTGAAAGGTGGGAGTGGGGCAGAACTCACATAGAACTTACATAGAAAAAGACCTGAGGTGGTATACCGGTTTGGCCTGGTAAACCAGCCCCTCATACTTCATTTCATTTTGTACAGAGGGTCTGGAGTCGCTGCCGTTGAAATTCATGTATGCAAAACGAGAAAAACCTAGCCAATCAGCGAACAGAGGAAGTGTTCGTGAGTGATGACGTTGACTTTGTGTGCTACATTTGAATTGTAGTGCGTAGGCAGGCTAATTGCATACATGATGACCAGGTGTTAGTGATTGGGTAAAGGCAGAGTCACTTGTTTTAAACTTCAGCAGAGTACACACCTCCAGGAAGAAATCGTTTCTCAAAGCAGAAACACCAGACCCTCTATACAAAATGAAATGAAGTACGAGGGCCTGGTTTACCAGGCTAATACCGGCTTGAGAAGGTAAAAGTCCTATCTTGCATTCCTTCTACCTGTGCTCTGAACACAGACGGTTTCGCTAATTAGCTCATCTACTTGGCTGAAGAGTTGCGCTAATTGTGGCAGGACTTTTACTTTCTGGACCTGGGATGTCCTTCTCTGGACACCTAAATGGATTAAAAAACAACAACAACAAAAAAAACAATTCACCTCAGCGTCACGGAGTTGTCATTTCAGTCTCCTGTTACTCAGGAATCCAGTTGTCCCAAATGTCTCTGTGGTGGTCACTGTGCAGTGTTTCCAACACAATGACCGAATCTCAAATGTTTACTTGTTCACTATATACAGCTCTGGAAAAAATTGAGACCATTGTAAAATGATCAGTTTCTCTGATTGAACTATTTATAGGCATATGTGTGAGTAAAGTGAACATTTTTGTTTTATTCTTTAAACTAGTGACACCATTTCTCCCAAATTCCAAATTCAGTTGACACTGGAAAGGAATGGCTGTCATACATGTAAAGATGCTGATTTTAGGAAAATTTGCAGTGATCTCTTATTTTTTCCAGAGCTGTACTACACTATATAGGTAACAAAACAGCATAACTCACAACCTGTATAGTGCACTATAGAGTGAACATTTTGGACACGAATAGTGTGTGGGAAATAGGTGCACTGCTGAAAGAAGCATGGAGTACCGCATTGTACTTTTGTGTGGGAAAAGTGTGTTTTGTACAAAGCTCAGTAATTATGTCACCTTTTTATCCTCATTGTCATAGCAATAATGTGAGCACAGCACAGTCACTGTCATCACATGGAAGTAATAATAGAATATGAGCTATCGCCTAAACAATCACACTTAAGGACAGGACTAGAAAAAAATGCTACGTCTACATTCAATTCTCATGGATGCAAAGGACTCCCAAGTTTTTCCCCTGGGGCATTGTTTTAATGGACAGTTATGGGAGTGGTCTCACAAATATTTTGCACTTAAATTTCCAATGTAAGTGATTGTTGCCTAAGTTTGAGACTTCAACTGTAAGCAACTTTCCCAGGTTGATTACAGTCTGTCATATTTCATGTAGACCCTGGGAATGCTTGACTTTGTAATCAATATGTACAGTACCTACCGTCTTAGCAATGCAAAGCAATTTTTAATGGTGCAACAAGAATATAAGCAAAGAATGACAGGTTGAATCAATCTACATTAGTAAAGAAATGGATGTTTTCCAGTAACTGTGGTACCAAATGAGTAAAAACAGTTTTTGGATTTGGTGACATTGGGAATGCCAGTGATATAACAACTATGTACCGTAAGTGTATCGTGTGTATTTTACAGTGTGTTGTGAATTGGTAATACAATTGTACTAGCCTAAATGTACTGTTCATCAACTTATGTAATCACCATATGGCATATACCCTCTATATATATGAAGATGAAAACATGCAACTTTGGCTATGCAATGATTAACTTCCGCTAACACCTATGATACAAGTGTATGTATATATACGAATTTAAGAGGGGATGCCAAACAGCTGTATTTTTTCTAAAATGGCTTATGTTGATGTTGCTGTGGCCACCGAGAGTGTTCGGATGTTTGTTGACAAGAGGATGTGGTAAAATGCACTGTCTGAATGTACACTAAGTGGTGTTTCAAACATTTTGACCAAATTATGAAATGTATCGAATAGTTTTGAATGAGATGAAGAGTAGGTTTTGAGCAGTCCAAAGACATTTCACAGCATAATTATCTGCCCATCTGCTCAGTCTGGACCGTAGCTTTTATCATGTAAACCACGTTTTATACTGCCTATACACACTGAAGATCACAACTCAGCAAAAAAGGTTTCACCCTCACACTGTTGCCTTGATGTAGCACATACACAGTACAAATGTTGCAGAATACACATGGTGGGATTACGAAAAGGTGTCATACTTTGTGAAGAGGCACATAACAGTTTTTCTTGTTTGAAGGTGCAGTGTTGTGAGTAATATGAGCTTATCAAAGGGAAAAGCAATTATTATTGTAATGATATTGTTCAGTAATGGATTATATCATTTAACACTTAATAAACTTGTGTAAGCTGTTTAAATATGTGTATTTGGATTAAATGTTGACAACCTCCATCACAGCCGTATGTTCAAACAGGTCATCATGGAACACTGCAGTTTGCTGAATATGACTTACATTAAATGTTGTGTTATTCCTTATTAAACTAGTTAACTTGGCCAGATGTACCAGCTACACCATACATTACATTTAGCAGATGCTTTTATCCAAAGTGATTTACAAAAGGAGGATATAACAAGCTAACAGATGTGTAAAGGAACACAGAGTAAACAAAGGCATGGCAAAGTTAGTGCAGCCTAGGGTGTATATGGAGGGAACACACAAGGAGATAGATGCCACTGTAGAATGGGTATACATATCACCCAAAAGGCAGAGGTGGAGGTTATCTGCTCCTGGAAGTAAAAACTCTGCCATGTGTTGCTTCTGCCTGTGCAGAAGTAATGTAACCCATCTGATGATTTGTGTGCTCAATAGGATCAGCTTGTTAAGGTGGCAGTTTTTGTTTACTTTGTAAAACTGGGATCTCCACTTCTGCCATAGGCTGCATGAACTGTATATCAGTTGTTTCAGGACCTTGCAGTGCCTGACCAGTAGAGGGCAGAGTGTCTGCATCCAAGATTCAAGGAGCACAACAAAAGTGTCTATAGACAGAAAGTTGTCAGTGGCGGGATCATCAGGTATCTATCCAATGCCTTTGCATCATAGCTTGTTTGAATACTACCATATAGAGCTACAACCAATTCCTATTCCGATGATGTAGACGTAGCGTTTGTTTTCCATTGGTGCCCGATTTCTTAGGGCAAAGGAACAGCCAAGAATAGGCAGACTGACTTGAACGCGCTATTCTGTGCAGCATTACAGGCAGTATGGGCGTGTAGTCTATAAATGTTTAATAGTCCAAAGGTCAACATCTACTGCAGTAGGGACGTTTGTCACACAAAAACAAAATTATATTTGCTCACTGTGTGTGAAGGACCTAGCTCATCAGTTGTGTGGCTAATGACATAATATTTAGTGAGTAAACTATGCCATTGTGAGTGACTCATAATTACCACATCATTGCAATGAATCTTTCAACATGTCATAATGCCACTGTGTAAAATGATATATTTTCTTTTTTTTTCTCTGTCTTCTCCTTAGCAGCATCAGCCTTATTTGTCATTAGTGATAAAAAGAAAGGTCTGTGTTCTTCCTGATCTCAGCCTATTGTCTCCACTAATACAAGTAGGTCAGTGTATGTTAAATTCAGTGGACTTTTAATTAAGACCAATCTTAGAAACACAACATAAACACAAATTAGTTACATAACATTTACAGGTTTTGGAGGACACCTTGTCTATTGGCCCTCTGTCCTCTGCAGTGCAGGCTCCAAAGGTTTACAGGGCTTTAGGGAACAGTCTATATATTTAATTTTAAGGAGGGTGTTTAAAGTGTACCTCTTCACTCTGTGCTCTTGGTGCAAAGTGTTTGTCTGGCTGTGTTGTTGCAGGGCCCGGTCTGCCCTGGGAGTCGACAACGCTCTTGTTCACACTGACCTATTTGGCACCATTAGGCTAAACTGGCATTTATGTAGTAGATGATAAAGGAGCCTGCAAGGCCTGCAGCAACCCAACATTTACTTTGGATAGGACATAGTGTTAGACTACTGGTTAAGTGATAAAACTGGCCTGGTTAACCCGGAGGTAGTCGTAAACCTGTTAGTAGAGGAGCTCAAGACTTCTTTCTCTTAACTAAAGTGGTAACAAGCTAGTCTTCAATCAGGTTTAATCAGGCTACTTCTGAGTTAAATAAACCGGGTCTGTAGTATACCCCCAGGAAGTATACAACAGAATACATACTTTAGTGTCAGTACCACTCAGGACAGAATATGTAAATCAGTGTGCACAAATAGCTGTCCTCGCTCAAAATGGCTACACCGTGCTCATGTTGCCTGGCAACACCATCTGCTCACACTCTGAGCTACTTCCTTGAGTGAAGGCTATTTCATCTAACACTGCTTTTTTTAAACCTTTATAATATTGGTAAATGTTAACACTGTATACTTACACATAGATAGTGTCATTTACTGGCTGAAAGATTTCCCCTCTCCAGCGAAATCATCTAATGTTCATGCACGATCAATTCAACAACATACCCCATCTCCTTCCCCCTCATTGTTCTCACTCTTTTTCTAGGATATCTATGGAATTGGCAATTGCCAGATTAGACTACAACTTTAGGTCAGCGTTTCTAATACCTACTGACATTCAATGCCTCATTCAGTGTGTTTGAAAATATAATACTCTCTTAAAATTGTTGACAAGTTGTTGGCAAGAAAGGACATCAATACAAAATTGTCCCAGTTGGTGTAATTGATAGAAATAAAATTACATAGCGCATAAAATCCTGCAAAATTAACTTGGATGTGCACTGCTTCCACTTCCACTGCCTTCAGAAGGTTCAGCTTAGGAATACATGCAAAGATACATCCACTGCGGAAATAAATAAACAATAAATCACTAAACATGAGCAATGTAATGAAGTTGAAAATTCTCAAATGTCAAAAAGATGTGTTTTGCCGTCACATTTGATGTGACAGACAACAGGGCTATAGATTGATTTACACCAGATTTCCCCTTTAATTTTAGCATATAATTCCATTAGTTACCTCAGTCTCATGGAGATGGATTCCTTTTCCATCTGACAGTTTTCTGAAAATCTCTGATGTCCAAACACGAGTAAATGTTAACAAAAGGAACATTCCCACAAAGCAGATAGTAGCTGGGCCATTGCCATCATAATATAAGAGTGTCTGATTCTGGACTGTCAATTTATCAACTAGACAAGTAGTGAAAAAAAGTCATTTTAAAGTGTTTATTTATTTGCAGTAATGGACCTCCTGGATTTAGAAGCTACAATACAGTACCTCATATTCCAAATCACCTCGTTTTACCTGGTTGTTACAGGTCAAGTCACTGATTAACCCTGCTACCTAGCTCAATAGCTGCCCCAATAGATATCAGGAAACAGGAAACTCTCAGGATAACAAGATTTTATTAGTGTAGGTACAAGGTAGTATGCTTGGTCATGGCGCCTAAATCTGCTTAAGATGCTGCTGCAAAAGCTGTGAAGCTGCTAAATTAAAGCTGCATAATAAATATAAATTACACTTAAATTGCTGCAAGAGAAAATAAACATACAAGCAAAAAATAACAAAATCCCCCCCTTACCATAAGCAGATCTAAACAGGTGGAGCTGGGGAGGAGGAGGGAGCAAGAAAACGCTGCCATATTGCCCGGAGATGTCAGATTCAGCCCAGCAGACCATAGATTAGATAGAACTAGCACAGCGACAGGGGGTAAGAGCCGATTGGTTTACGACACAACCAATCAGCAGTGTCCCTTAAGACTTTCCTGTATGAACTTGGTCATTTGATTTAGTAAATGACTGGAACTAATATGTTGTACTGTAATGTAGCTCATGAGGTCAGGTTCCCCATCACTGCTTATTTGAGACCAAGCATAGCACAGCAGTTGCTGCCACCATTGTGCAACCCTGCATTTGACAAATTCTTACACATAATGATGTGTTTGAATTACATATGAAGGGGTCCAACCCTCATCTTTCATGTGAAACACTGCACCGTGTGTGTAAAAGGGAATCAACAGTTGGCAAACTGGTACTTACTGGACATGCACTCCAAGCGCAGGATGAGAGCCACAAAGCTTTCCAGTGACAGGTTCCCTTTGGAGCCCCCATAGCGGAAAGCCAAGAGGTTTAGCATGTCATCGCTTACCTGCACCCCTGCAGACCAAGACAAACACTATGACTACGAATTTAAGATTTGTGACTGTTGTTATTACATCTCATTATACAAGTATTAAGAAGTACAATCCTTTGTGTTTTGGCTCCGGAAACTAAATAAATGAATAAAACTGATAGATGTTAAGTGCAGAGTACCTTAATTTTGTCTATGTGTCCATGTGTGTGTGTGTGTGTGGGAGAGGGGGAAAAAGGAAACTTGTGAGAGCATGTATCCTGCATTCAAGAAGAGTGGGCGTTACAGAGTTGTCACAGACTGACACGCACAGTCTTGGGCTGTCATTGTTTCATGCCTCATACGTCTTATTGCTTGGTGGAAAAAATATGTTCTGGAGTCTGGTAGTTTGAGCATCACAGTGGTGATCCATTGCCCACATCAAGTGAATCATATTATTTCTTAAATACGTAACACCTCCCTCTTTGCATTTTGACTAAGCGTAGGTGTAAAAGCATGGGCAGGCTTTTCGGATGCAAGGAGGTGGAGGTAAGATATCTATCTATCTAAGTGTCTTGTTCTATCTAACTAGAACAAGGTAGCAGGTGGAACAGTCCATGATTGTCCAGATGCCATGCACATCTACTGAAGTGTAGACAAAAAAGTATGTATACCTGCAGTGATAACAGCATTCCTCAGTTCGCTAAGAGACAAATCACCAGTCCTTGACACATCGGTGCGGTAAAATATTTCCTAGCAATGAAAAAAAAACCAGTATCTTTCTGTGAAATTCATTGTATTCATGTTGTTATTTCAAGACTACAGCGGGAAGAGAGGGTCATTTACCCTGTATGTAACTACTCGGCCCCACAGTCGAAGAAACTCATAGCGGTCAAGATGGCCAGTCACAGAAAGCTTTATGCAAATTAAGGAAATATATGATGTATTATATCCTAACAATATTTAGCATTCAGCTACTTGTTTAAAATAACTATCATGGAAAGAGCAATGTAGTCCATAGGATACATCCATCATGGCAACCATACTGCGGCACGTATCGAGGCCAAAGTCTAGTGAGTTGCCTGCAGGCACAGGGAAAGACAGAGAGAGAAAATTCATATTAGATCAAAAAGGTAGAACCAGCTATATCACCTACAGTACATAACCATTCTGTTTTTTTATGCAGAGACAAATCAGACATTCCACTCTGCACAGAATCTAGTATAGTCAAAATTAGTAAGTTACAAGCAACTTGACTTCTTTTTGGAGCCTGAAGACATTTCACCTTCACCCAAAAGCCTTCTTCAGTTTTTACCTGATGATGGAGAACCAGGAGCTATGTCTCTGGATTACTGGACGTGGAGCTGTGAGCTGTAGACCACACCCCTCATTGTGTGACAAAAGGGACACATGAGTCACTGATTAACATATGTCAATCTTTGGACAAGGAAGACAGGTGGTTTGAGAGAGGAGTGAAGAAGGCCATCTATGTCCATCAGGAACAACCAACTTTGAAGAGAGGAGGAACTTGTCATCTGCTACATACCAATCTGCCTTGAGATCTCATCATAGGAAGTTTAACTTTTCACCATCAGAGCACTTCACTTTCTTTAAATCATGTGATCTTTCTTTGGATCATGTCCCTATGGTCACAATATTACTTTGTCCTTGTAAATATATAATGTAACTTTGATAATTTTGTATATCTATACTGCTTTTGTCATGCTAGTTACTGATTAATTTTGTTTGTATGCACAAAAGCTTTATAGCCAGTTGCTGAAATAAACATGAACATTCATAATGACTCTCATTCCAATTTATACCTTGACCTATGTTAATGGCTCATGTGACCCTTTTGTCACATGATGAGGGGTGTGGTCTGCAGCTCACAGCTCCACCTCTGGTGATCCAGAGATATAGCTCCTGGTTCTCCATTATCAGGTCAGAACTGAGGAAGAAGCCTTTTGGATAAAAGATGAAATGTCTTCAAGCTACAAAAAGAAGTAGCTTACAGTCCAGTTGCTTACAACTTATCACTTTTGGTTACCATGACCTGAATGAATGAGAATCCTCACAGACAATCTAGTCTAGTTTAACAGTTACATTAGATGTTGCGTGTGTGTGTGTGTGTGTGTGTGTGTGTGTGTGTGTGTGTGTGTGTGTGTGTGTGTGTGTGTGTGTGTGTGTGTGTGTGTGTGTGTGTGTGTGTGTGTAAAGTGTGTTACACTTGCCTTGGACAAGATTCTCATTCAGAAGCTTCTGTAGGCGTTCTGCATCCACCTCTTCATACTTATGGCATTGAATTGCAACAGTTAATATAAAAATCATGTTCATACAAGTTCAAACATTATTTGAATGAAGTTCAATTACCTGGTCAGTGTATTTCTGGAATAAGGTAACTGCTGAGTCATTTTCATTTATGACTTCAGTAGGGACGGGCTGCGGAATAAGCAAATTAAATCAAATGTTTGACTGTTGTCAAAATCAGTGTCCATTATCGAGTTTTAGAGGAAAACTGATATGTGTTTAGAACATTATTAATTTACCTTTGAGATCATCAAACTGTCAATGGAATTTTCACTGAAAACGCATAAATAAAAATCAAAGTAGCTCAAACACCAGTGCTACTAGATTGCAAAGACTAGATTAAAGCAAAACAGCATCACAGATGCCTCATGGATGTGCCACAGAGCTCTTACTCAAATTTGCTGTCCGTCTTGGAGAATATGGCCAGGATGTAGGAGGATGTCTCATTGGGGTTGAAAGTGGAGGGAACAATAACGTACTCGCCAGGGTCAAGTCTGAAGAATGCCATGACTTCTCGAGCGTTCAGAAATTCCTCACTTGAAGCCTCAGCGTGCCTCATGAAAAACTGTGCAGGCATTTTGCCCTCTCTACCTTTGTACTGGTCCAAAACAGTATTGTGAGAAAAACATTTATATAGCAATAATAATAATAATAACAACAACAACAACAACAACTATTATTATTATTATTATTATTATTATTATTATTATTATAAGAAGAAGAATACAAATTATTATAATAATGTGGCCAAATATTACCGTGTGCAAACAAAATGGGCGGGGGGTGGTGTAGGGATATTAGAAGCTAGAAAGAAGTGTTAATAGTCTTTTTTATTTAACCATACCATAACTATATCTGCACCTTAAGTGGCATTATGTACCCACCTCAGGTGGCACCTGTTGACAGGAAGAAATTAAAGAAAATTTTAGAAAGTAAAAGGGACTACATACAAATTTGCTTTACAAGTAAAGTAAAGTGAAGTAGCAAGACAGTTGACAAGGAATTCATGAAATTAAGTTAATTCGTTTAGTAAATTATATATCGAATTTAAAGCCAAAGTTTCGATTATTACATCATACAAGAAGGGCGATGATATATTGTGATATTGATATTTTGTCCTATTCCTAATTCATATTATTATTAATAGTAAGGGAATCCAAACATGCATTGTATCATAGGTCCCAAAATGTTTAGCAGCATCCCTGTGTGTAATCTGAAACATGTGATCATGAAGTTGCTGAAAGACAAACGCACTCTGAAAACAGAGAAACCAATGTGGAAATTGGAGGCCAGCCGTCTGTTCCTCTTGTTAGACTTCTGCATGAGGGACACCAATAGGTTCTTCTGCCCATTGTCAATCGCAGATTTACCCTTTATGGCTTCAAGGTGAATGTGATACTGAGGGTTTGTCCAAAACGTTTCTGGGAGACATTTGGAAACAACTTCCTGCTTAAAATGTGTATTTTCCGTGCATTAGTTTGTTAACGTTTTCCAGAAACAAACAAACAGACAGACAGACAGACAGACAGACAGACAGACAGACAGACAGACAGACAGACAGAAATATACATATTTAAATTGTACCTCTATTATTCAGGCATCCACCAGCTGTGGTGCCAGTGACCCATCTTCCCTCATGAAACTTATATTTCCACTGACTATCTGTGGAGCCATCTAGGAAACCAAGGCTCAAAGAGCAGATATCCAAATCAGAGTAGCTCTGGCAAAAATCTGTCATTGACATCCTGAAGAGAAAAAATGCAAAAGCATCTTGCATGACAGTAACACACACACACGTCATGGATGGGTAAATGAGGGACAAGCATGGGTGTAATACCAAAATTCACCATCATCACCAATGGAAAGACAAGTGGTTCTGTCCTGTACATTTACAGTTTGCCATTTGGGTGATCTGCAGATTAAAACACAAAACAGGAGAAAACTTTGAAACACATTTAATCATACATAACCATTTTAAAGTGTTACGCTTGGAATTCTAAACATTTTTCAGTTTTGGGCAGTAATAAAAACCAAGGCTTTGCACACTAATTCAGAAATAAATAAAAGAAAATATTCAAATCGGGAAAATTCATGTGAACTAGAGGGAAGGACATGCTTGAACCACATGGGTACCCATGACAAGGGTAATTCATATAATCTACAGATAAGGGTGTCTTGAATAAACACCTTCATTTGACCATGAAGAAGAATAGTCACCTGTCACTCCAATCTCCCTTCCACTCCCCACATCCCCACGGATTGAACAGCCTCACCAATCTCACAGGGCAATTACTGCTCATGACCTTTAAGGAGAAAACACTTGCAGACTGGATTGCTTCATGCTTTATACAGTACATTCATAAAAACTCAGGAACACACACAGACACACACGGACATATACACAGACAGGCACGCGTGCACACACACATGCATTATTACATGCATTACCTCCATTACTCCTGTAACTGTGTAGGCATGGCCCTGCACAATCCCATTAGGTAAAACGGTGTTTGCTGAAGTTGTCTAAACATAAATGACAATTGCAAAGCATTTAGAATTAAAATGTTGCTTACTTTAATGAAAATGTGTAATAGTGTTTATACAGTGTCTCACAGTCACTATTACATTCGAGTCAACACCATGTTTAATTGATACACGTGAACAACAAAATGAGAGGTCATTTTGAGGTCATGACAAAGAACTGGGACAAAGAGCAAATAGAAAGTCTAAGAACTGTTTACTTTATGGTATTATCTTATATAAGTGCATGGAGCCTTCATAACTCCTTAAAAACACTCTTAGCTGGGAAACCCGGCCAAAGACAACAGTAACTATAACGATATGAGCGTCTATGCTAAAAAACAACAGGTTTCCCAGTTCCCGGCTCCAAAGAAGAGGTCCGCTAAGAAGAAGCGTTAAGATAGAAGTGTTTCCCAGATGCCTTCTTACACCCCGTTCACACTAGACTTTTCAAAATCCGGATTATCAGGTTTTTCAAAATTTATCCTAGTGTGAACGCAAATTATCCGGATTTTTCAGGGGTTAATCCGGATTTTCAAAAACCACCTCATGAGGTGTTTTTTTAAGGGATCTTGAGGCCGAAAAACCTAGTCTGAACGCTAAGGGATCATTTATCCGGATAATTGCGTCATACTTCCGGGTTCACAGGGTCATCATCACGCAGTCATTGGTCATTCCCAAAGTCTTGTTTTAAACCAACGGTACCACTACCGTCAGCCCAAACGGTCGGAAATGGCAAATATATATGAATTCAGGGGCATGGCCACGTGGTGGCCAGGGGGGGCCATGGCCACCACTGGTCAGAGGATGGCCACCCCGCTGGCCCCCCCTACGAACCACCCTTTGCCTACTTGAACTTAATATTTTTGCACTCACAATGAAAGCTTACTAGCTCGACAGATAGTTAAACAAAGTCAGCCAACAATAAGAAGTCAATTTTGCCAACAATAAGAAGTCAATTTTCCTTATTTGGTCTTTACTTTTTATTGAAACCGAAGCACAACAAAACACGAAATATAAATGAGCACCTGTCATTCAACGGTTAGCATAAGGCTAGCTTAACATGAGAAAGTCTATAGGCAGGCTAACCGCGATTAGCATCGCTATATTTAACATTTACTTTAAACACGTTACAATCGTGAATGACAAAATAATATAAAAGTTAAAAAATCCACCAGTACTGTAACTTACAGATATGAATTCTCTGCATCTTAAAAAAGAAACTGATTTAATGAAACTCTTTCCAGTCTCCCATAGTCAACTACTTAACTACGGCAAGCCTAGAAGGACAAAATTCGCAACAATTCTTGCAGGGGAAAAAGGTTATTTGTGTATTGATACGTGGGGAATTAAAAAAAAAAAACATGATAGAAACATGCCAGTTATCTGGAGTCTGCAGAGTTCATCTCGATGATAAATGGTATAGTCAACAAATATGGATAGAAGACGATTTCTGAAGCATCGTAACAGTATAGGCTTCCCCAACAGTTTGGTTCACGTTATAATCATGCAATTGACTCAACAAGATACCAAGGCTAAGTTAGACACATCCACTGGCCTCTCGGTCTACTTCTTCATTTAGAAGGTGCTAAACATAGCCTACGTCTTATTTCTGAAGTTATTTTTCCACATTTTCAAACGACCTGATATTTCCAGTCATAAGAAATATCACAGCAAAACACCGTATTAAGCAGTAGGTGCATGGCATAACTATGACAGAAGCACATAGGAAACCATTTTATTTCCACAGTTGAGTTATGTATGATACCATGCCATTGAACGGTTTTTATCAGCCAAATATGTGATATCAGCTTTGTCGTAAATTATTTGTTTAGCCTGACAGCAACAGTTAATCATCATCAATATCACAAATGCTTTTAACCAATGTTAACTTTAGCAAGTGCGAAAATACATGGAATTTGACACCGTTTTTTTTTATAGTTTTCTAATCATCTGTGCCTTTTGCTCCATAAAAAAGAGGTCAAAAGAGGTCTTAAGGTGTGCGATGGGCATATGGAGGAAACACTGGACACTGGACAGGTCCCCCTTAATTGAATGACTACTATATGGCACCAGATATGCCACAAATACACCAGAATACAGGAAATCAAATCTAGCTAATTAAAACATTTAAGGGGCAGGACCCCCCAGCCCCCCAATCTACATTGGTCACAAGGCCACCCCTTTAATAACGCTGGCCACCCTTTGGCCACCCCATGTAAAAAAGTCTGGCTACGCGATTTTGAAAAACCCAGTCTGAACGGGGCCT
This sequence comes from Coilia nasus, assembly GCA_027475355.1. NCBI lineage: Eukaryota > Metazoa > Chordata > Actinopteri > Clupeiformes > Engraulidae > Coilia > Coilia nasus. The sequence continues at coordinate 31,005,337 of CM050205.1, read as the reverse complement.
TAATGCCCTTCTTAACCAGCGTCTTAATACCCTTTTTAACTGTGTTCTTAACTGGAGCTCAATGAGCAATTGATCCCAGAGTAGCTGATTGGGCCACACGCATTGGACAGTCATGAAGCCTCAGTTGATTATTTTCCAGCTGAGTTCAATTCTATGTGCCAGCTGTGTGATGTCACTTGTCCCTAGGTTGGAGAGGTGATGTGTCCTGAGGTTAAACCTTATTCAACTTGATTTCAGACATGCACTGCAGCTTAAGTTGCTTAAGTGTACAACAAGCGGTCAAGTGAAAGACTAGGTGTAGTAAATATCAGAAATTATGGAACTGTGGTAAAACATTACAAACACATGGTAACATACTATAGCGGAACGCTGTTTCCACTGTTTGTCGCTAAGGAGGGTGTTAAGAGTGCTCCAGACCCTTCTTAGAGATCCTTCTTAACGGCAGAAAACGGCGTTACAAATATTAGGCTACCTTGTAGGCCACATTGTAGCGAAACTGAGTCTAAGTTAACCCTCTAAGTTAATTGAGAATTATTTTAAATACATTCTACATAATTGAGTGGCATTAACCGGGTCATAAGCGGGGTAACATCCTCCAAGGCGTGCATTATACAGTTTTAAGTCAACTTGGCGGAGCAAACTTCTTAGGTTCCACCTGGTTGACTTAAAACTCTATAATGCACGCCTCGTCGGATGTTACCCCTTACTTAATAACCGTTGTAAAGGACGCATCACAATGTGAAATTGAATGAAGCCGTGGTATAAGAGCTTCTTAAGTGCATCTGGGAAATCCAGCCATTATCGTTATACTTCTTGCTGTGAACAGGTCCTAAGTGAGATGAAATCAGTACTGACCCCCTGTGGAGTGCCGCAGGCTATAAGGGACTTGGACTTCACAGCTCTGCACATGATGTCCCACAGGTCAGCGGGAGGTTTCATTAGCTTGAATGACATGTGGACCCCTCCTGTGAAGTCCATGAGGGCCTCTGACACACTGCCGGCATTCATGTCAGCGTAGGAGCCACACACCCTACAGTGGGCACACATGCAGCAGACGACAAGACAGATGGCCTTTAATAGGCCTGTTAACCACACCAGGGAGCAAAGAGGAAACAAGCACACACATCCGAAATATAAAAGGTGCTGAACCAAAAGACTAAAAAGTCAGTAAAAACTAAAAAAAAGATGTCCGTACACTTGAGCTCCCTTAGTGGCTTATGTTTTATTTAGGTTCCCACCCACAATGCATAGTTGTAACGTTACAAGCAAAAACATCATCGGACTTCTTCATCAGACTTAAAGAACATACATAGCATATTCAATTGTTAAACACACAAGGAGCACCATAAAGACAGCTAAGCTACATACTTTGCATAGGCCTTCTTTTTTGAGAGTATATATACATACTTGGCATAGGCTTTCTCCAGCAGTGCGGCCCAAAACTCGTTAGGGGATTTCGACTGCACAAATATCAGCCTCCCGTCAACTGTTGGAAGCTTGTCGTCAATCACCACATCAACCCACTTCCCAAATCTCCAGAACTAAAAGTCAAAATCACACGGATTTCAAACATTTCTTATGTCTAATCAATATTGATTTACTGATTGACTTTAGAGTATTAACACGCTAATTAAAAAAAAACCTTTGTTGTACTGAGACAGTATCTACCATGACAGTGTTTTAACTTAACCCCTCTTACCCTGAAATGAAAAATTCCTGTGTAATCCTTATGGAAAGTTTGTCCAGCTGGTATAATTTGATTCCTGATTTCATCTTGGAGTGTCAGTGATCCAATAGAGGCAAGAAACCAACAGTTTCCTGCAAGCAATCAAAGAACAAAAGGAAGCATTTTTTCATGCATGGATATTGTAAGGTTTATAACAATTCCATAGCATTACACCATTCCATAGATATCCAAATGCAAATACATTTTTGAGGAAAGCACAAATGATGGCATGACAACCAATATTTTCTTTCCGGTTAGTTGCTTATGTTCAAATGTTCAAATGTGACTGTGATTTTCACGTCTGTCCCTATTTCGTTCAAAACAAGGCACTGAGAACTTTGTAAGTGTACACAACGTTTATTAATAAAACAATTTTAACAGGCAGTACCTTGCTGTAGTTTCTCGTCGCCACCATTATTAAAGCCCACACGAGTCGATTAACGAACACGAACCAGCGGGAAGAACAGGAGAAGAGGTAGTACAATCGACTTGTTTGGACTTTCATCATGGCGGCGACGAGAAACTACAGCAAGGTACTGCCTTTCAAAACTGTTTTATTAATAAACGTTGTGTACACTTACAAAGTTCTCAGTGCCTCGTTTTGAATGCCAGGGCCTTTGTTGTGCTACCGATGGAGTGTGGAGTTTCTTTCAGCTGTTTTAATGGTTTAATAATAGTGTAATCTTCATGCTTCGTCTAAGGGCGCCTACCACTTCCATTGTTAGCCTTCTGGTACAAACGGTAAAAAATTGTTAAGTTCTGAATGCAACAGGCTAACTCAATTTTGCTCCTCAGCAAACATACCAACTCGGTATGATGTTTTAACATGCCAATTTTCATTTTACACCGAATTTCTCCTTTAATACCATTTTTTTTGTCTTGAAGTCCACTGAACCTCACCCATTGAAAACACTGGTCGACGCCCACTTCCAACAGAAACAATATCCGTCAAATTTTTATATGACGAAAGTGAAAGTAGACAAACTCGTCATAGGGCATTCATGTGAATCTCACCAAATTTGGTATATGTCATCTTTATACTACGCTGACAAAAAGTTACCAAAGGATTTATCTCGAGAGGAACTCTTTCAAAGTTACATGTCAATCAAAAATTAAAATGTAGCTAAAAATTGTTTGACATTCCATATGTTGGCTTCGAATTGCCCAACTTTGGTCAAACTTGACAAGCTAACTCTACACAGCTTTGTTTGATTGTGTGCCAAATTTTGTGACATTTCATCACAGGGGGCACTGTTTTCCATTGAAGACAAGGATATGTTTTAGGATGTCGGTGCCACAGAGGCATATCAACCCAGCCCTAGCATAGCATAATGCCACCTAGTTAACCTGGTAAATGAAAAAAATGAGATTTTGAATTGACAATATCTTGGAGCCAGAATACCCGGAACTACCCAAAATCTGTCATGTACAATCAGCAAGACAACCTCTGGAAGCATACCACCATGATATTTCATTCATAGGAGGCACTATAATTTTACAACATTACATTTTGGCTTTTACCTGTAGAACATTTTGGTTTAAAAACCAAAATCCTTTTTTGTTATATTCAGTGGAACCTCTTGCATGAAAATCACCTGTCCATGCCCACTTCTAATAATGAAAATGTTGAAATACAAAAACAAAATCAACTTGAAGAACAACTGCACAAACAGGACTCAAACCTGCTTGATGGGGGAAATATCAGCATAGAACGCCATAGCACTAGAAGTTAACACTACAATTTCCAACTCAGGAGCTCCTCTAGTGGTGAACGCAAGGCCTATCTGCACTAGCATGGGCGTGCCCATACTGCCTGTGGCGCTGCATTTGCATTTCGCGAGCAAGTCAGTCTGGCCAAGCTGCCTGTCTACACCATTTCTGCTCGCGCCTCGGAATGGGCGCCAATGAAAGTCGAGCATTTCAAAAAGGCACTACTACTAGTTTTTGTTTGGATCAAGCAGTTTCCTTCGTCAAAGGACAGAGGGGTGTGATTGGTTGAAGGGTCGTCCAGTAACAGACAGAGGCATTTGAAAGAGGAGGGTTAAGCCCGCCTTCTGAGAAATGGGTTTACAACACAGCTTGGCCAGACCAATGCTCACAGAGCACTGACAAGTCGCGATAGCCAGGCTATATCTGCAATGCAATGAACATATGATAATTAAAATAGCTTATTATGTAGGGTAGCCAAAATCAATACCATGCAGCCGTCATACCATGTACCGCTGTGCGGTACATCTAGTTTATGTCCTCTATTGTAAGTTGCTTTGCCGTCTACTTAGTTTAATATAATGTAATGTAACATATAAAATATGTATTCAGTCTGATGATTTAAGTATTAGATTAGAGCAAAAATTATTCCTGTGTACACCTTAATCAGCTAATTCTGTTGTTTTTACTACATGCATCAGCTTACCTAGAATGCCACCTTGCCGTACGTCAAACCTTGAGGTTCCATCAAAAATGAAATATGGATCTTTAACCATTGACTGTAAACACAACACACTGTGGTTCTTATGCCAACAAAAACAAACAAGACAAATTGCAAAGTAAGAGTGTGAAAAGTTCATAATGAGTGTCCCTGTAACAGTGCTTATTTACATTGTCTGTTACATCCAGTATACTTCTCCTCCTGCCCACCACTGCCCATCAGAATTAAATATTGTAAGTTGGTTGTAATTTGTACTGTAATTTGTGTAATTAAACATACATTACTTTCTAAAGGGTATCTGGAAATGTATACGCCCAGATATCTTTTAATGCTCAGTTATGATCAGTGTTGCATATCAATGCCACTCATACTGCCTAAACTCTTGATTGACATACCTTTGGTCTTTGCCAAACAATTTTCCTCATTTCACTCGGATGGAGGAGTCCATCACCAATGGAGCTGTTTTCCGGAGGAAAATGCTTATCAGTGAACCTCAGATTATTCCTAAGGCAATATTGGTGCAAATGATCAAAGTCCTGGTCCAGGAACTTGTTGGGATTAGTGACAGATCCTTGGCCACTTCTGGCATTGCGTGCATTTATAATATACAGACACATTCCCGGAGGAGGCATTGTGGCAGATGAGGAAGTGTTTGTCTGTAAAGAGACAAGTTGTGAAAACCGCACATAAAAACTGCAGTCCCACAGCTAATAAAAGACAATTAAACTCTTGAATTAAAATCAAGGCAGATCTATGTGATCCTATAGTGGGTAATATGAAAAACCCATACTGTATGTTACGATACGATACAAAAATGTTATTATCCACAAATGTGGAAATTTGCCTTTAGTTGCCCCATAAAAAACACATAAAGACATTTGACATTTTAAACAATACAATTTCAGACCCTTCATTCCATGTAAGCAGGTTTTTAGTGTACCTATAGTCCTTTTACCTGTCAAGAGTGGTCGTGGTGAACTACACAATCAAATCCCTCAGATGTGTGACAGGTGCCTGGCATGACTGGACATCCCTAAAATATATATCCCGCTCTTCCCATAAACAGTGGCACAGTGATTGGTGCCTTTGAACATTCGCTGGCATTGAAACCAAAGGTTCAAGGGTCGATTACATGGAAGTATTAATTTGTTTTGTTATGTTTGTCTACTAGATATCAAGCAGTACGACATGTAATGTGAGGGAAGATATGGATATATGGATTAAGAAATAAATAAATATGAAATGAGAAGGACAGAATGATTCATATAAAATGTCTTACAAGTGTGGGAAAATACCATAAACCACTGACTGAAAAAAGTAAGGCACAAACCACATTTTATGAGTCCAAAGGGTAACAAAGTCTGATTGGCACGGACACAGCCAAGGTCTGCGAATGCACTAATTCCTCAACAACAAGTAATAAAACAGTATACCTGGTGACATCCAAAAGCTCTGAATATGTTTATTATGAAGTTGCTGTGGAAATATTGTGACAATATGACAAAAGAAACATTTTTTTTTTAATCCAATACATGACCTAACATAATGCCCACTCCCTAAAGAAAATACAGTTAAGACTGGTTGTGTCAAAGAAAACAGCATAGTTGTTTTGATCGCATAATTTCTACACAAAAAATGACATTTTCTCCAAAGAATATCATAACCAAACTATGTAGACGCATATTAAAAATTACTTCAAACAGCACACATCAGTGAATGCAGACTAGACCAAAAACATGTAGGCTATGCATTGATGTGATGCATTACTACATGAAGCCTCATTCTTAGTCTATGAACTGCTCCTAAACAGTCAGCCATACTATACAGTAGATATGCACATACAGAAGAAGAATAGTGGCATTAACTCTGTTCTTTCAAATGCTGAAAAAGCATAGCTGTTCAGAATACAGAATTGCTACACAACAACAGGTTCATCAAAGAATATGATGAAACAAAATCACAAAATGAAGGTTATATCATAGTTTGTATATGCATTGCTCTTTCAGATGCTTTATTTCATATTCCACCATCTCCCCCCAGTCTTGCTGATAAGATCTGCAGCACAGGGTTTTCCTCTTTGTCACAACTGAAGCTTATTCAGGAATACATGCTGAGGTAGAGCCACTGAAATGGAATGAATATCATTAAATTATGTATACAGTGTGTGTGTGCATGTGTATGTGCGTGGGATGGGAGAATGTGTGCGCTTTGTGTGTGTGTGTGTGTGTGTGTGTGTGTGTGTGTGTGTGTGTGTGTGTGTGTGTGTATATGTGTGTGTTCACGGGCATGTGGATGCGAAAATGTGTGTGTGTGTGCGCGCATATGCGCATGTACGAGTGTGTGTGTGTGTATGTGTGTGTGTGCCTGTCTGTCTGTCTGTGTGTTACACTGGAAAAAAGAAGCCTTTCATTACTCTGCCTTACCTCATTCTCCTGGAGATAAATGCCAATGCCGTCAGACAGTTTGTTGAATATCTCTGTTGAGCACAAGATAAGATATGAGCATGTGGTCATAAAGCAACCCTAATTGTAATTGGCCTGTACTGCATGCTCTGCAGTAAATATGAAACAGTGCAGGGCCATTACTGTACTATATACACATTATAGAATCCCTTTGAAACTAAAGCCTGTTTTCTGGGCAATTGTTATGGTACAGTATAACCACATTATTGTAATAAGTATTACAGATACAATTTTGTCATACCCATTTGCAGATTTATATAGTGTACCCCTTGCAATTGATCACAGTGCCACAAATGGTACTCATATGCCACTTTGACAACCTCCATTTTATGCATTATAAAGGTATAATAATTACAAAACTTGCTTTTGCTTTCTTTGCGGGTATTAGTGCCTTATTTGACTGTTAAAATACAGCATTACGTAAGGGATAACAGCCGACGAGGTGACCAGTTCCGAGGAAATAATGGCGAGGTTTCATTTAATTTAGTTTAAGATTTAAATTTTGGAACTTCTTCACTTCAAAGGTAGCCAGTTATACAAAGTTAATTCTCACCTCATCAGCCAATCAGAAAAGAGAATTCCACTGTTAAGGGAGATAACCATTATTAAGATAAAGCAGATGGATAGCGAACTGGTACTCACTGGACATGCATTCCAGACGCAGAGCAAGTGCCACAAAACTGTCCAATGTCAGGCTGCCAGTTGACCCGCCATAGCGGAAAGCCATCAGGTTAAGCATGTTGTCACCGACCTGTATACCTGTAGACAGAAACGTACACTATGACAACTATTCAACAGATCGTTGTAGGAGGCAGACACACACCAGTTTCACTGAGGTGCTGGTGGCAGGAGCTAAGATTCAATAATAGAAAAAGAGGTTGCACGATCTTATGCTCTATGCCAACACTATTTTATTACAGGAGACAACATTTCAGAGTGTGACCTTTCGCAAGACTTGAGAAAGACCACAGACTGAATGATAAAATATCATAATACATATCATATATTAAATAAAATATTGTTGGCATAGAGCATAAGAGTGTGCTCCTTTTTCTTTTATTGAACTTATTCAACACAGCCTAATATCCTGGGTGAGCGTTTCTAAACATACCTGAGGCAATCAGAGCATTCCTCAGTTCACTAAGGGAGAGGGAACCAGTTTGTGTCACATCGGCACGATTAAAAATCTTCTGTCAAAACAAATTTTACAGAAAAAAAACTATGTTACCATACAAAAGAAACAACTTTTTTTCAAGTTTCTGTTTTTTAAATTCTAACACAAAGATCAGCTGACTTACTGCATACGTGGAAACTCGGTCCCACAGCCTCCCAAACTCACGGCTATCCAGACGGCCTGTTACTGTAAGCTGAAGTGATTTGTGAGTTAAGAAAGTATGTAATGCTGCATGATGCATACAGCTCCTCAGACATTGTGTTTAATACACAAACAATGGGGGGTTATTACAAATACTAATTACAAATACTAATATTATTCACAAAGCTGTGGTCTGTCATATGGGCCAAAACTTCCGGCTGCACCCCTCAGCATAACAAGCATCAATTGTATTGTGTGGAAATAGATTTACAATAATATGGTTCTAAGTAAATGATGTGAGAGGATACATCCATCAAGGAGACCATACTGCGACATGTATCTATGCCAAAGCCTGGTGACTTGCCTGCAGGTACAGAGAAAGAAACAACATTAGCCTCTCATCTTTTTTTATTGCAAATGCCATCAGCATTGTTAACTCTACAAAGAGAATCCACACACACTGGTATGAACGACTAGTTATTTATTTTACAATATCTTCTATCTACTTTATAGGTTAGAGTTTTTGAGCAGCTGTGGGTTGGGGATGAGCTGGTTGGGGAGTTGGTCTTGAGGTTGAAGGGTCACAGGTTCGAATCCTGTACCAGTAGGGAAAAATGTGGGTGAAGGAGTGAATAAGCAGCACTCTTCTGCACCATCTATGTTTGCCCTTGAGTAAGGCATCTAACCCCACGTTGCTCCAGAGAAACATTCACTGTAAGTCGCTCTGGATAACAGCATCAGCTTAATGTAATACTTTCTGTCTTGTTTAACTGAACAACATGCTAAATCCACAGACATTGATTTCAACTGCAATTATTAGCCTATTATTTTATGCCTTTGTTTACTCTGTGCTCCCTTAGCTTGCTGTATCCTCCCTTTGTATTCTCTGTCTGCTAAGTGTAATGTAATGTTATGTATATTTGTTTAGAGCTGTGGACAAGCAAGAGATAGACCTCTTCTGTGGAAATAATAACGAGGTAGAGGAAACTATGTCCACAAAACAGGTCACCTCAAATGGTGTCATCCGCTTGTCTCCCATTTGCATGTAGAAAATGTTTTCATTTACAATTTTTTTTAGATAAAATATGCATAAAGTATCAAAGTGAAAGGTTGATTTGCTCCTTTAAAGCGCATTGATACTGAATGGCAATTGAAGTTTTCTTTTGAGATCTACATCAAAGGTAGCCTTTTCCTGGAAAGTTAATGTGCACCTCATCAGCCAATCAGTTTTGATACACAGGGGCAATGTGTAGACATGTTGTGTGTGTAAACGGGGGGGAGGGGAGCGGGGGGCAGGCGGAAGGCTTAGCCGTTGTGAGCAGTTGTCAAGGGAAAAGCTCACCTTCGAGAAGTCTCATATTCAGAATTTTCTGGAGTTGCTCGGCATCCACCTCCTCAAACTTTAATAAAGAAAACAAGGGTGTACTGTTTTTACAAACAGCATAATTAACAAACACAACACTAGCAAAAACCAAAAGCACTAAATAAATATACACATGCACACATTCATTCATATATACATGCACACACATGCATGCATGCGCACACACACAGACACACACACACACACAGACACACACACACACCCATAACGACGTACCTGGTCAGAGTACTGTCGGAACAAGGTTACTTTGGAGGCAGCATCACCTCCATCTTCCTCTTTAGTGGGCTAAAAGTATTAGACACATGTACGTTTTGGATGTCAGCTAAGTCACCACATTCTTAAAACAATGTTTATACTTTAAGACAGAGGACAAAAATATTCACCTTTTTTATTTCCACATGATTACTGGAACTTTCTCTGAGAAAAACAATGTAAATAATTTAAAAAATCTATGTTGGTAATGTTGGTAACTTCATCTAACAAAAACAGTGCTACAGATTTCTTACAGTGACTATAATTTTGCATATCAACAGAAGGCAACATGAAGTTCCATTTCTGGAGGCAATCTCTTACTCAAGGTGGGTGTCAGACTTGGACAGAATGGCCAGGATGAAGGAGGCTGTTTCGTTGGGCTTGAAGGTGGAGGGGACAACGACATATTCTCCTGGAACCAGTCTGAAGAACTCCATGACTTCTCGAGAGTTCATAAAGTTTTTGCTGGAGGCCACCGGGTTTCTCATGAAGAACTCCTCAGGTAGCTTTCCTCTTGTCCCTTTGTACTTGTAGAATGAAGATTGACACCAGCCCTAAATATCTTAATCTTATTTGAAAGTCAAAAACTAGCAGACGAGGAAGCCATTTGGACCTAGAATGAACTTAGAGTGTACTTAGAATGCCCTACACTTACACTCCATAAGTTTTAAAGCCATAGGCAAACAATGAGTTTAAGTTTAGCTACTTTTTCCTGTTGCTGGGAAGGGTGAGAACCTAAAGCTGTAAGACACCTAAAGCTGTAAGAAACCTAAATCAGAAGTGAATGTTATATATATATATATTAGAATTTTGTAAGTTTACCCCCCTTGTTATTAATAGTAGTATCAAGACGGTTCTCAAATGCCCCCTTTCAGTGATGAGCCCTTGCAATTTTTTAAATTCCACAACACAAAGACCCCAAAGCTTTCATTTCTATCTGACCCTCCACCACCACCCCAGCCAGCCCCCACCCTCCTGGTAGTGCCCCTGAGTGTAAGGGCTCATTCACACCGACTTGAGCGTGTACAGCACGTAACCACGCACAATATGTTTGTATAGTGACAGAATATGCTCAGATCACGTGTGCAGTGTCAATAGTCTAATTTGTTAACATGCATTCTAAACGAATATGGACAGAAAACGGGCACATGCTGTATACGGACAGTGTTTGGTGTGAATGAGCCCTAAAGTGTAACATGCAGATGCACCATGTAGTGACATAAATTTATACCATAGTGTACTTATGACCCAAAAGACCTTTAACTATAGGACAAAAATCCTCACTGGAGCAGGCTCATAAACAATGCAAAATATGTGGATATTAACAGCACAGAGGGCAGAGTAAATACCTCAGGAGGCATCTGTTGAGACAAAGGGAAAAAAGACACTCACGTGAGCTTCAAAAGCGAATATCATAGGTAGAAAACTATGAAAATGTGTCTTTAAAAAATGGGTAGGAAAGAGACTCAAACACACGCTGAAAACGGAGAAGCCAATGTGGAGATTGGAGACCAGACGCCTGTTCCTCTTGTCAGGCTTTTGCATGAGGGACACCAGCATGTTGTTGGGTCCCTGCTCTGAGCTGCACTCATCGTCCACGGCCTCCACTCTGATGCGATACTGGGGGTTGGTCCAGAACGTGTCTGAGAGTCCACACAAACACAAGCAGAGATCAACATCAATCATTTCAATCCATCAATGTATTCTTTAAAGTGCAAAGTTGCCATATGAAATGGTCTCAATTCACTCTCAATAAATTAACAAAATAAAATAAAATTAAAAAATGACATTAAATTAAATGTTTGTATATAGCACCTTTACTTTCTGACTTGGCATTAAACCATACCTCCGTAATTCATGCAGCCCCCAGCAGTGATACCAGCGACCCATCGGCCATCATGAAATTTGGACGACCAGTGGCACTCAGACGAGCCATCGAGGAAATCAGGGCACAAGCAGCAGATATCCATATCATTGTAGCTCTTGCAAAAATCCTCCATTGACATCCTTAAGATAAAAAATCATATAAATGTATAATTTATAATTATTCTTATAATATTACATTAATGTACATACATACATACATACATACATACATACATACATACATACATACTAGAGGCGGGCCGTTATCGGCGTTAACGTGCTGCGTTAACGCGAGACTCTTATCGCGCGATAAAAAAAAATATCGCCGTTAATCTATTCTCAAAGTTGGGTTGGGAGCTGGGTCTATACTACACAAACTATGATGACTTTCACCAAAGATCTTAGATTCTACAAAGATAAGCCAACATAATACGTTACTATGGGACCAAAATGCCAACAAATTCCTATTTCGAACTCTTAGAAAATAATTTAGTGTGTCTGTAAAGCGAGCTAGCAAGCTAACGAACTAGCTCTAGCTCATTCAAGTGAATAGTAGTAACTATAACAACATCATGTGCTAAACGCTAACAGCGATTGGGCTCACCTTGAATTTAATACATTGCTGTAGCCCTATAACTTTATATTACTTTGTCTGCTTACACTATAACCAGTAACAGTATCTAGGTGGGTGTTAGTGACAGCTTTCAATTCAAAACATTACGTTAGCGTAGTTCGCTAGCGTTAGCGCGCTAACAACCACATAGTAAGTGGTTGCTGCCTGACCTGAAATAAAGCTAATTTTCTCAAAATCCAAACAGTAACAATTTACACTATTAGGCTTGAAATTATTACAAATAGTTGCAGATTGTGACACATGATTCCAAAAAACCCTTAACAACTCCAGAAAAACGTAATGACCAATTTATTAGTTAAACTCCACATGTGTCCCGTTCATTTCAGTAAAACGAACCTAGAATCTGCTCTGCACTGCATAAAGGGGGATTCCCCCCTCCCCCTTGCGAAAATAGAACACGGAAGCAAACGGCTCCCTTCCTCAACACTTTCTGCTTTCACCTTGATATTTTAGCGCGGATGTATACCCTACCTCTATATTTTAATGCGGATGTATACTTAGCCGAATTGCACTGAAGGGGACTCCTGCCACAACTGTCCCATGCGAGAGACTTTTTTCTTTAGCAGGCCATATTGTGCAGAAAAGGAGATCTACTTTGCCACCAGAAAATGTGAACAAGCTGGTCTGCCTAAGTGACTGGTGGAAGAAGGAGAAATAGAGCTTGGACTGATTGACACAAAGCTACTGACTGTAAACAGTTCATCACAACTTCTTATGTAGGCTTACAGTTCAAAATCCACGTTTCATGTTTCATTTAGTTCATGTTTAACTAAAAAAAAACAGCTAGTAAACACAAGTACATTTTATTGAACATGATTTATTTCCATCACCAAGTATCAAAGTAGAACAGCTTTTTCAAGCAGTTAGTGATGCATTTTGGAAACAGGAGATGAGCCCCTGGTCTACTGTGCCACCTGGCTTAAGAAACCCGTTCTCAAAGACTTACTTTATTTAGGTAGCACACATATTCTGAATGCCTTCGGCAGAATTCAAATGAGCCATTTTAATCTAGATTAATCTAGATTAATTTTATGATTAATCTAGATTAATCTAGATTAAAAAAAATAATCTATGCCCACCACTAATACATACACACACATATACAAACTGCAAAATGCTTAAATGTATTGGTTTAGTGTTCATACCAAAACTCCCCATTGTCATCAATTGAGAGACATTTTGTTCTGTCTTCCGGGCTCACAGTTTGCCAAGTGGAAGATCTACAATGACAAAATAAACAGTTACTGTTAGTTCTTACTACTGAACAAAACACAAAACACACTACAGGAATGAGGAAAAAAAATATTTTCATTAAAAACCTTCTGTATTACATAATTTAGTCAAACTGATACACAGTTGAAAGAGAATTTGATTTGCTTTCATCAAAGGGTAAAAAACCTCAGGTTCACCTCATTGACATGATATTTCTGTAGTTAAAAAAATCTGTTAGACTGTGGTAGAGAGATGGCAAGTTGAGTCGTGTTATGTAACATATTCCAGGACATGATTCTCACATCTCACTTTTGTGAAGGAGAACTGTTCTCTGGTTTGCCTCTTGGGCATGGAACGCCTTTTGTTACACAAGCACATGTAAAGGTCATCCAAAAAAATGAACACAAAAGAAGAATTATTGGGAACCTGACAAGACTATGTTTGTGATCATGATGGTTGACCTTTCAATGAATAAACACGAACAAGCAAAAACTGAACAAGGAAAAGTTAATGAGCCAAATAGCTAATCCTGCCATGCTTGCATGCTCACAATATTCACAATGTTTTCTTAACCAAGCTTAACCTAAATGTCAGTGCTGCAGGTCTAAGCATGTCAGTGCAAACAGTCTCCCACTCTGACCCTACCACTTCTGATTTAAGGATGACTTACTCATCACTCCAGTCGCCCTTCCATTCTCCTTGTCCCCACGGATTGAACAGTCGGACCAGTTTTACTGGCACACCATTGCTCATTACCTACCGGGAGCAGCACAGTATCACACATGTAGGCTAAAGCAGGGAGAATAAGTATTAAACACAAACATTTTTTTTCAGTAAAGGCATTGACATGATATTTTGCACACTCATTGGTATTCCACTCATGAAAGGAAATCAGAGCTTTAAAGCCACTGAATGAAGTTATGTGTAATAAAGTGAAGGGGGTGGGGGTGTATTGAACACACAAAGAAGAATCAGCACACCAAGGCACAGTATCACAGTACACTCTCACACATGTTTGTCTCCAAACTGGTCTGACTTGTGCTTCTGTGGTAATAAAATTTACACATGCTAGAGGGTGCATCACCTCTGGCACAACACTACTACAGCCAACTCAAAGCAAGCACTTTAATATACCTGCTTGACTGCAGTGATGGTGTAGGCATGTCCCTGCACGATCCCATTAGGTAACACAGTGTTGGCAGCTGTTGGCTAAAAGACAGAAATACAAAATATAATTCACAAATGCTCACTCATTTTCTACTTTACTCCATTTTATGTGTAATGATACAGGCATAATTAGCAGAGCTCAATTGAAAACCAGCTCACCACAACAAAAATCTCGGTGGAAAAAAAAGAAACATTTTCACTGTAAAAGTGTTGCTATTACCACCATAATCAATAAAAAATAGCCAACATTAGGGAACCTAACAATGGCATGTAAATCCATAGCATACCTGCCAAGTTAAACCAATGTAAAACAATCCATGTGGCATTTTTAATTTTTTTTAAAGTTGGTTGTGCAGTTTGCTTTGCACAGTGTTTGGGAGAGCTACTCACTCCTTTAGGTGTCCCACAGCCCATGAGGGACCTGGACTTGGCTGCTCTGAACATGAGGTCCCAGAGTTGTGCGGGGGGTTCCTTCAGATTGAAACACATGTGCACCCCCCCAGTGAAGTCCACAAGTGCCTCTGCCACAGTGCCTGCGTTCATGTCAGCATAGGAGCCACACACCCTACAGTGGGGACACACACGCAGCAGACACATGGCTTTAATGAGCCTGTTAACCACAACAAGGAGCACCATAAAAATAGTGGGACAGTAGGGGTACAAATCTGTATCTTAAGGTATAATAAGCAGACCCGCTGACAGTCTTGGCTGGGCCCGGGACAAGATAATCTGATGGGGCCCCCCACCACATAGTCCATAATGTAAGGAAAGACCAGTTCAGGGTCCCCCCTTTCCCAGGGACCAGGACAAGAGACCAGTTTGTCCCCAACTGTCGGTGAGCCTGATAATAAATATTAATGGACCCCCAAAAGCTAAAATTGGACCGTAAGGTACTGATGTGTACCTATTCAGGGTACAAACTAGTTGTAAAACAATGGTTAAAAGGTACAATTACATGTGTTGAGGGTACTGCCGGTGTGACAAGCCTTTGTACTCCTAAAATTACAATTCTGTGCCTTCCTTTCTGAGAGTGTATATACATACTTGGCATAGGCCTTCTCCAGCAGTGCGGCCCAAAACTCGTTAGGGGATTTTGAGCGCACAAATATCAGCTGCCCATTGATTGTTGGAAGCTTGTCGTCAATCACCACGTTAACCCATTTCCCAAATCTCCAGAACTGAAAAAGGAGAATGAACGAAATGTTGCTGATGTTGCATTACCATGATGTCATGACTCTGACAGACAACATACAGTAAAACAATTTTATTCCATTTTATTGTTGTGGTACAGTTACTGGAGTGATGAAAAAGTAGGAAATAAACATTTGGTTAAGAAATGAAATGTTTTTTTTCTTTATTACCTTAAAGTGAAATATGCCTGCATAGCCATCTGTGAAAGATTGTTCAGCTGGTATGATTTGTTCTCTTATATGTTTCTGAAATGTCAGTGCTCCAATAGAAGCCAGAAACCAACAGTTTCCTGAAAACAAGTACAGTAAGAGGCACAGATAAGCTCAGGTGATGTTTGTGCTTGCATCCATCCAGCATGCATCCATGTCTATTTCTAAAAACAATCTATGTGACAAAATAGAATTAAGAGATTGATAGAGACTACATAAGAACCAAGCCTTTTGAAGGTAGATCTTATAATACAGATACATGCATTTGGTATGTGGCTAGTTTGTTTTGTTCAATAGTATATGGTTGATTTCTGAGTGTTCTGAGAGTATGATCTTACCAACAGCTCCTTGACCAAAGTCAAATCTTGATATACCATCTAAGATGAACTGTGGATTTTCTGACAGTTTCTACAAAATAAAATGGATCAAACACTGCTGCATAATCTTTCTCAATCTAAATACAAGTTTTAAGTCATATTCCATTAAGGAGGCTCTTTAATCCTATTATTAGGAAGCCTTATATGTTCAGTATATGATCACAGGAAACCTATTGATGTTGTTCCATATTTATGGCTTAAATAACTTTTCAGAAGATTACGATATCACACATACCATACTATGTGTTCACCAAAACAAACATATCCCAGTGCAATCACCAATGCTAAACAGACGTCACACGTGAGGAACTGACATACCCCTGGTCTCAGCCACACAATTCTGGCCATGTCTTCAGGCTGCAGGAGTCCATCTCCGATGGACCTGCTATCCGGCGGGAACATGTCGTCTATGTATCTCACACGATTGATGCTGCAGTACTTCTGCAGCTGCTCATAGTCCTGATCCAGAAACTTCACGGGGTTTTCAGGAGATCCTTTGCCACTCTTCTTGTTGCGTTCATTCATAATATTGAGGCACACACCAGGAGGAGGCATTTTGGTAGATGGGGTAGTGGCACTGGCAAGAGAAACACACACACAAAACCAAGAAGTGAAAGCACTGGAAATGGAAATGACTATGTCTGAAATGTGATGCAATCCATCAGAATAACTTACCTGTCCTAACTTTCAACGTTTGCAAATGAAAATGTATGCCCTTTGTTACCTGTTAGCAAATAAACAGGGGTTTTCAATATGACAAGCAAAGTTACGTTCGCTGCCACAGAGCAGTAGGTGTTGACTGTGGTAACACGATCCCAAACATGAGGCCGCAAGCAACTGTGATTGGCCCTTATATACTCTGCTCTGGTTTGTTGCATGTTCAGACGAGCATTCCCAGCTGCTTCAGGTTGCACATCTCAGCTTTGTATTGTGTGGATTATGTTCACACCCACAATATTCTCCCCAGGGACACAATAAGCATAATTGCGTAACGCCTTACCACATATTCTCTGTTTAACCTGCCAAGAAATAAGTCTGAAATGGATGATTAAGTTGTCTGACCTGTTCAGAGAATGGACTCTAACGTAACACTTTCTGAGTTGTACACAGGGTAGAAAGTGAAGCATAGAAGCAACTTCAAAAAAGAAATCATGCTGCATGGATCTTTTTTATAGTCGTTCAACTTGTATTTTAGCATCATGACATTGTTTATGATACTTCAAAAACAGTGCAAGCTAAAGCAACATTAAAAAGTTTCATGTAGCACATGTCTTATATGCTTTCGTTTTTACACTGCAGACACACACACACACACACACACACACACACACACACACACACACACCACCACCACCACCACCACCACCACAGCCACCACCAGATCTACCCAAAAGATAAGATACATAATGTGCCCTCCCTCGGGATATGACAAAGAAAATCACTCTTAATCTGCATAGGTTGGGTTTGCTCAGTTCATCAGAGGTAAAGCTTACATGGCAACCATGATTACCTAACTAGTTCTGTGACATTTATGTTACTTTGCCAATGCTTAAGCAAGACAATGGCCACAGTCTTTTGACATTTAACTGTTAAGAAGTGACAAAACGAAGAAGATTCACACAGAGGCAATTTAATGTGCTTAATAGTTTTAACACAGTGGTGATGGTAAAAGGCTGTGGCTGTTTCTATTGTTTCTGACATGGAATTTGGCAGTAAAATCAAAAAATCTTGGCCTGCATTCCAGCTTAAATGTCAGCCCTGCCATAACTCGCATAGACACTTAGGGTGATAATTGATGGGTACTTTCCTGCCTGCATGTGGTATTTACTTGTACTTAAATATTACTCTCACGACAACATACTGTCCTAAATGTCACTAGGGCGCAGTTCTGTAATTCATTCTTCATGCTGTAAATTTTTGGCAGGCTATCTTCTTTTTAAAGATAAAGCCATGGGGCTCTTCTGTTAGTAAATTTACCACTTGCTCAGTGTTAGTATACCCAGATACGTGACTGAATCTGCTTTCTTGAATACCCCCCTGTTTTGTTTGTTTCAGTTGTGGGGAGTGGCTGACCCTCAAGTTCAAGTGGTCCATGCTAAAGTTTTATCTCTTGTGAACTTTGGATAATTTTGATAGTAATGGTCATTTCTCTGGTCTCTTTTACTTGTGCCCAGGCAAACTTGTGACCAGGGCAGAATTAGCTGAATGGACATTTTTGTGCCAAGGGGCAAGGGAGTCAACAATCTGACCCTGCATGTGACAGTAAATTATTCTTTGTATCCCTCTGGTTGTCTGCATTTGCAAAAAGGTACAGTCTTTGTGCACAATTTAGTTTAGAGCAAACACAATACTTGAATACTTAGGAAGAGTCCTTTTGGGCGAAGAGATTTAAGCCTTCCTGACTACGAACGTTATTTTAATATACTGTTGTTTAAAAGAACACTTAGCACTTTAGATTTTATTATTACTACCATATTATTTCCTGAGTCCTGAGTCAATCATCAATACTATCGTATGGTCCAGCTGAACACCTCATCAGCAGAGGTGGACAAAGTACACAATTCCTTTACTTAAGTCAAAGTATAGATACTCCTAGTCAAATATTACTCCACTACAAGTGAAAGTTTGCTATGCCATTTTTTAGTACAAAAGTAATTGTTTTTAAAAATACTTAAGTATTAAAAGTACAAGTATCTTTTTTCTTTCTTTTTTGATAATGTGGGGCCACAGACAAGTCACTAGAACTTGACCTGACCTTAAGTTCTTTATACACAACATCACTATTTTCATATTATGTTATTATATTTGCACTATATTCATATTTTGGGCCTACCTGACATTGTAATTTGTTTAACTAAAAAAGGTTTTTACATTTTAGCCTAATATAAAATAATTTAGATGCAAATAAACCTCAATAAAAATAATTGCAGTCCACATAGCCTAGCTCTTTGAAAATGATCATTGCTGGTTTCTATCCTTTGCGTTTTAAGTAGGTCCATGTATAGTTGCAGGGATTTAAGATAATGGTGTAAATTACAACACAATATGTACTTGGGGAAGCTCTGTAGTAAAAACAAAATCTTTGAGAGGGTGTAATTCCTAGTCCATGTTTAAAACCATCAATGGAATTACTATTGTTATTCATTCTCTACTAACAAATCTGAAACACCTGAACACAAACAGAATAACTCAATTGGAGTGGTAAATGTAATGTTTAGTTGCAAAGATGTGTGGTGAACTTCAAGTGATTTCATTCCAACTTTATCATAGTCACAAATGTTTTGACAAAGATTTGTCATTATCTGCCATTTCCATCATGATCATTACCAAGTTCAAATTCAGTGACCGAAAGTAAAGACACTTCAGACTTCGATATGATCTATCACATCATTGCAAAATCACTTCAAAGCCATCTTTCAATGTAACTTGTACTGGAACTGTACTGATCACACTTTGTAAATAGTAGTTGAGCGCATCCACCTCTCATCAATGTAATGAGTACTTCATGCACATTTCAAATGTAGTGGAGTAAAAAGTACAATATTTGTCTTAAAAATGTAGTGAAGTGAAAGTCACAAGTTGCGAAAATGTTTCATACTCAAGTAAAGTACAGATACTTGAAAATTGTACTTAAGTACAGTACTTGAGTAAATTTACTTAGTTACTGTCCACCTCTGCTCATCAGTAATGCACCTCAGGATCTCAAGACTTCCACACCTTTGCACAACAAAACTAAACAGCAAAACTCCTAAACAGAGTGATACTATAACATTTAATATCATTTAGAAGGTTTGTCTGTGGGCTTTACTGCATCTACAGCTAGTCCTGGCTCTGTAAATTTCCACTGTGGCGAATTCCTGTCAAACAAAGGCACATGGATCATACTGACTCCTGTATATCTGATTGCCTTTTTTAGCAATCTATCTCTGGAGGGCATGCAGCAATTAGACGAACTTCACTTAGACAAAGATCCCAAAGTCAACGTGTACTTTATTGTCAATTCACTATGTAACAAACATTACACAGAGGACTGAAATTGCGTTTCACCAGGCAACAAATGTGCAATTTAAACTAGAAACACACACACACACATGCGCACAAACACACAGTGTATACAGACATCAACAATAAATAGACATAAGACATACAGGTAAACATATACGCTTCCAACAAAAAGGAAAGTGTGAGGTAGCTCTTCTTGGTAACTGGTATACAGTAGGTGAAAAATTAAATGTGCAATATGTAAGGTGCAATAAGTGAAGGTGCAATTGGTAAAGTGCAAGATTGCTGAAAGCAGCATGGACATTGTGTTTTTATTTTGATGTCAGTAACAAGTTCTGACTTCTTCAGTGTGTTGATTAGCCTGATGGCTTGTGGAAAGAAGCTGTTTCTCAGTCTATTTGTGTGGCACCGCATGCTGCGGTAGCGCTTTCCAGGTGCGGTGTCTTGTCCCATGTTCAAGGAAGGATGTTAGTCCTTGGTTTCAGAATTTAGAATTGGTAAAGGTTGGTCTGTAATGTGAGCCTTTAATGGCAAGACAAATAGCACTAAAGATAGGCATCAAAAGACAAATTTCCTCCTGGCTGTTACACTCCACCTGTCATATCTTCATTCCCCACTAGTCAGACCCACCCCAAACTAGGGTTTAACTGAATAGTGTGAGAAACTGAGGAATGTGTTGACACTTTTGAACACTTAACTGCACTGTGTTACAGTGATTGTATTGCAGCATTTTTTTCACGTAAATAAGCTTGGGAGACTGACAAAACAGCTAAGACATTCTTGGTCAAAATAACAGTTCATGAGAACTGTCAACACTGAAGCCTTATTTAAACTCTTTCAACATTTAGTATACATATACGTCCTAAAAAAAGTATCACACAAGATAACCAAGGCCCACACATATGACACAAAACACAGACACTGCATCTTTGTTTAAAGGTCTCATTGCCTCGTTTTTTCATTAAATTTGTGGTGGTCTCTAGTATTAATCATTGCTCTGTGAGCTGGTTTTGGTGAAAAAAATGCTTTAGTGCTCCTGTTACAGGCTGTTCTATAATATTTTGTTAGGAGTTACATTAAGAAAGTAGGCCAGATCTTACTGAATTCCTAATTGTTTCCCTTTAAAATATCTTAGGAAAAAAGATTTAAAATAAATAAATAAATAACAACACAAAAAAGATGTTTATGTTTGTTTGTTTATGTTTATTCCTGAAAGACAAAGCAAGACAATTTTAAGAAGCTACATGTCCTCCAAGACTTGCCTATGAGCTAACCTGCATTCCACCAAAAAAAAAACACTTGGGTTTAACTGACTACTTTGACAAACTGAGGAATGTGTAGACACTTCTCTACAATTCTTAACTGTGCTGTGCTGCAGTGATGACAACCAAAAAACAAATTTTCCTTCTCTGTCAAATAGATGTATACATAATTTCAAGAACTTCCCCCAATGCAACATACATAGTGACCCATGTGTTTTAATGCCAAATACCTTTTTTTCTCAAATTCACAAACCTACCATTTCAAGGAGACCCATGCAAACGACCCATGAAATGTACACATTTCACAAAATGTGAGTTTTTAGGGTTTTTTGTTTCACTGGGAGGAGTAGCAGTGTGGAAGTGCAGTGGTACACAGGCACTAACATCCTAGAGAGGGAGCTCTAAGGCTGTGGTTAGAGACACACAACACTACAGGTACTACTCGGAAAATTAGAATATCCTGAAAAAGTGCATGCATTTCTGTAACTTTAAAGGTGAAATGCACGTATTATATAGAGAAATAGTTTGTGAATCAATATATTTCAAGCTTTTATTTGTTTTGATTTGGCTGATATAGGACTTGCAGCTTCAGAAAACCTCAAATTCAAAAACTCAGAAAAGTACAATATTGCTTGAAATCAATTTAAAGAAAGCGTGGCATGGATGCTACCAGCTTGTGGCATATCTCAGGTGTTATGGAAGACCAACATGCTTCAATCCCGGCCTTGCACTCTTCTTTATTGTTTGGTCTTGTCCCGTTCAGGTTTCTCTTGGCAATGGCCCACAGAATTTCTATGGGGTTCAGGTTAGGTGAGTTTGCAGGCCAATCAAGCACAGTAATCCCAAGCATGAAGTGCTCTAAAATGTCCTGGTAGACAGCTGCGTTCATGCTGGAATTGATGAAGCACAGAGAACCAACACCAGTAGCTGACATGGATTTCCGAGTCATCACAGACTGGGGAAACTTAACACTTTACTGGACACTACTCTGGGACCTTTGCTGCCAAATGGGATGCAAAACTTGCTCTCATCACAAAAGAGGACTTTGGACCACTGGGGAAC
The DNA here is from genome assembly GCA_027475355.1 of Coilia nasus. Taxonomy (NCBI): domain Eukaryota; kingdom Metazoa; phylum Chordata; class Actinopteri; order Clupeiformes; family Engraulidae; genus Coilia; species Coilia nasus. The sequence continues at coordinate 30,982,788 of CM050205.1, read as the reverse complement.
AGTCCAGTCTTTTCTCTAGCCAAGCTAATGCGCCTGTGGCGTTGCTTGCTTGCGAGGAGCTAGCCTGGGCACGCCCATACTGCCTGTGACGCTGCATTTTCATTTCGCGAGCAAGTCAGTCTGGCCAAGCTGCCTATCTAAACCATTTCTGCTCAGTCCTCAGATAGGGGGCCAATGAAAATCGAGCATTTCAAAAGGCAATGACGCGGTAGTTCAGCGACCGGAAATCTATCTCAGTCACTGTGTACATGGCGAACGTAGAGCAAACGCAAGATTTCAATGCATCTGTAGCTGCTGTTTAGGATGAATTCAAAGGGAAGTTCTATATGAAAATAGAGCAAAGGGCAGCCCTTGAAGCATTTGTTGCGGGGAAGGGCGTTTTTGCAATGCTACCGACCGGCTTCAGTAAAAGTTAAATTTATCAGTTAGCCCCGCTGGTAGCCAAGTCCATTGGGCTTTGCGAGGACGCTGTTGTTGTGGACATTTCGCCTTTGATCACACCGATTCGTTTTTCGAATATCAATATTAAATAGCCAACACCAGCCACTCTCATGTTCACCTCACAAGTCCGACAAAAATCATTTAACGCCATTTCTGACCACAGGCTACTACTACTTTTTGTTTGGATCAAGCAGTTTCTTCTGCTGGGGTATACATCAGAGGGCAGAGGGGTGTGATTGATTGAAGCTTCGTCCAGTAGCAAACAGAGGCATTTGAAAGAGGCTTAACCCGCCTTCTGAGAAATGGGTTTACAACACAGCTTGGCCAGACCAATGCTCGCAGAGAATTGACAAGTCGCGATAGCCAGGCTAGCGAGGAGCGGCTTGACAACAAGAATTCGACATTTGAAGCCCATGTCCAGCATCCGCCTGCAAGCAGGACCCTTTCTTACCCACCTTGTGCAGGGAGTCAATGATGGTTTTCTGTACAACTGTCAGATCGGCAGTCTTCCCCATGATTGTAAATTCTTCTTAACCAAACAAGACAAAGACTTTTTAAAGACTCAGGACCCTTTTGCAGGTGTTTTGGATTACTTCCCTGATTAGTGTGACACTTTTAGCCTACAATACTGAAGCTTTTCACAGTATTCTTATTTTCTGAATGTTTGGGTTTAAAGTTTTAATAAGCTGTAAATCATAATCAGCAAAATTACAACAACAAATGCTTGAGACATCTCACTTTGCATGTAATGAGTATATACAATGTATTGGTTTCACTTTTTATGTTGGATTGCCTGAATAGAAAAACTTTTACACAATATTCTAATTTTGTGAGTAGTACCTGTATTATGCCTTTGTTTCATTACAGCCACAGGAAGAGATTCCATCTTCAGGGATAGCTTTAGAGGTGGAAATAGGCCTAATAAAAAATGTTAAAATAATAAAATGCTAATATTTTATAAAATAAAATATTAAAATAATTTCAATAAAAAATGCAGCTGTTAAGATACTCCTTTTCTTTGACATAAATCTGTAAGAGCAGTCCTCTTTACACACTCTATCCAGATTTTACAAATTCTTAGGTCTTTCTTGTGCATTTTTCTCTATAGCACCTCAATGATTCTCTGTGCTGTTAAGATTAGGGTTCTGTTCATGATACCATTTACCAAAAATTAGATTTCCAGGGTCTGTCCGTCTGGCTGTCGTACACACTCAACACCACAAGCACTGCCGGAAACTCCAACCATTTTTCCAGGTAGAACAAAATATCTTGACATTTCCTCTGTTAATGCATATGTTGTAGCTTTTGAATCTTTACATGCAATACTTTGCATGCAAATTAACTGTACTGCAAATTTTTATTTATTTCTTCCCCCCATTCTCATTATAGAAGCGACTGTAACTCCAGAGCGGGCCATTGCAATGGCACAGTGGCTGAAAAACAATATGTGGCCACAGAGGCAAGTTTTTTAATTCATGCTGGAGACTGCAATCTATAGGACACAGTGGATCAGGGCCAATGGGACAAAGCCAATTGAAGACATTATGAGTTTCCACGTGTACTAGATACTCCTGGCATGGTAAGATTCCCTATCTGTAATCTGTGGTGTTCTTCATGACTTTGACAATGCTCTAGAGTTGTGAAATAGTAGTTGAATATATGTTTGCCATGTTACACTGTACGTGAAATCCTAAACCTTGGTCAGTGGTATTGTGCACCCATGCCTAGGAATATTTTACAATTTAAGTTACATTTGTATTTTTCTGTTTGTCGATTTCTCAGGATTTTGCAGTGTTGCATCCTCAGAGAAGTTAAACAAAGAGTCCACATATTTTTGTTTACATTATTCATCATTGTTTCAGTTAGAGAACATATTTCTTTCTGTGTGTTGCTTGAAATACTTGGAATTGGACTTTTCAAATGCGGTTTTAATATTTGTGACTTTTTTTAGTACTTGATCCTTTAAACTCATGGCTGTTTCCGTTAGAGGCTGTGTGTGTGTGTACTTGATACTTTTGAGTCATTGCTGTTTAAGGTAGAGGTCATATGTATGTTGTAGGTTTTTGTATTGTTTTTTTTTTTTTTTTTTTTTTTGCATCTTTTTGTTTGTTGTTTTTTTATTAATACTTGATTTATTAAGGTGTGTTGTTATTGTCATTGCCATGTTTGTCAATGCAATAAATTGAGGCATTTAAAACTAAGCTGTACCTATGGTAAATGTATTTACAAAAGGTAATTATTAATTCGTACTTCATTTCATTCTGTACGAAATGAACTGATGTATGAGGGACTGGTTTACCAGGCTAGGTATTTGTAGTACTCTGGAGGCATACTCTCTGCAGGCAGCTGGAGCCTGTTGCACCATGGACTCCTGGGAAACACTTGCTTTGGTTGCCTATTGTACAATGACAGTAGATACATCACAAACTCCAGGGCCGACCCTGGCCAAGCAGAATTTTATTTTAACCCAGGTGTTAATCCATGATTGACAGCTGGCCCATCCATTTACAAATTCATGTATATGGACGTGTTATTACCTGTTGCCACTTAGTGTCTCCCTGTGTAACAGTGTATAGCAGCACTTCGTAAAACTATTGTAAATGGTACAGTGACGCCCTCTATCGGTAGCCTGGCGTCGTGGTATTGGTAACTTGCTCAAAGCAATTCAGGCATCTAAACTGGTACCATTGATTCCGCTCTTTCCTTTGGTATGTCTGGCATGTGTGCGATTGTGAATTCTGCTGGCACCTAGGCAGTCTTCCCTGGAGGCGTGGGTTCAAATCATGCTGTAAGGTTTTTCCCTTGCATGGAAGTATGAGCACACATACCAGTGGTTAGGGTGTAATCTTTATTATGTTATTAATTTATGTGCTGTACAAATCAGATGCATTTTGTGCTGTTACCTGGTCCCTCGGAGGGGATTGACCAGGTATTGCAATGACCTTGTCCGTCTGTGTGCGTGTGTGTGTATTTGTCTGTTCGCCCAGTAGGGGGGGCCAGGCTGCCATCTCTGATTGCACTTGTTTGCATTGCAAGGTCGTCTAAAATACCCTTAAACCAGCCATTCAAGTATCCTTCATAACATTTAGGCTTTTCACTTGCATGAGTGGTTACTGGAAATATACCAGTTGACCCTGAGTTGCAGTACAAATAACAGAAAATCACTTGCTTTGCACAATGCTTTGTAGATATGTAGATTAAGACCTCACTACGATGTGCATTCGTTGAAGTGGCCGATATCGGAAGATGTTTGCGGCTGATTAAATTCAGTGTGTTCAATTTGTTGGGGATCATGCAAATTGCTGTGCCAGTTTATATGCTCACCAAGTAGTGTAGGCTTTTTTCACCCAGCTTTGAAGTTCACAGGGCATCAAACAATTAAATGAGCAAAACAGTGAAGTAAATGTGTTCACATAACACATTAACATTCAGAATATGTGCATTACCAGCCAAATATGACTGCAGTGCCTTGATATTGTGGGCTAACTTAAGTTGCTCATATTTAAATTCTGGTTAGCTTGCTAAGAGATGCTTGCTAAGGTGTTCCCTGAAGGTGTGGGATTGAATCTCACTTCTGACAAAGGCCTTTTACTTGCATGCACAGATAAAGGAATGTCTACATTACACTACGCTGCAAGGTAAAACAAAAAAGAACAAGAGATGTTACAAAATTGTAGATCTGTATCAAGTCTGGCTAAATCAAGTCACTGGAAGTAAGGCTTCATTCTGTCTTTATAAATAGATGTATGCCACTTTTTCTGAGAGTTAGGCTGATTTAGCCAAGATTGACAATACATGAGAGATGTGGGAAATTGTGCAGTCATTGTAGCAGTTTAACTGGCTGAAACACTAGGGCACATAATTTAGGCGGGCACATTTGATGAAGGTTTTTCATATTTCGACTACTACCTACAAGAAATAAATTAATCTTTGTCCTTGAAATCTTTGTCCCAACTCTGAGGGTTATTCCGAGATTGCAGATCATTAACGAGCCCGGCTTTGTCAAGAGTAGGCCTAATGGAGGAATGCGTCAGCAGGGGGCGTGTGCAATGCATGTTAACTGTCAGGATGGCCGAGCGGTCTAAGGGTCCGTCCACACGACAACGTTTTCGGGTGAAAACGGTAAAGTTTGTAAGGCGTAAGTAAGGCGCTGCGTTCAGGATAGGGAACATTCGGCCAGTTAAGATGGGGAAGAAAAAGGAGGGGGGAAGGGACAGGAGAAAAGAGAAAAAGAAAGAGAAAATGTGAGCTTTTGTGACAATATCAAACAATATCACGCAGTTTCATGCATTATTATGACCGCCGCTAGCGAAGCTAGCGAAAGCGGTCATTATAGAGTTGCCGCGAACTTTTTTCCCTTTTTTTTTTTTTTTTTTTTTCTTTTTTTTCAGTGAATGTCCGTCAACGATTCCCGGGACACTGAAACTCGGGGGGACATGAATCTTTGTAGGCATGTAGCCCTGGAACATTTCGAGCGAATAGAAGCTTTTGGTCCCCCAGGGCAACCCCCCCGCTGTGCCAGCGTACGTCAAAGAGGGGGAGACCGGCAAAAGTTTTTGCTGAATAACTCAGTGAACGTTTCACCCATGAACATGAAATTTTTGTGATATGTCGGTGTTACAGAGACGTATCGACCCAGCCAATAAACGCTCACTTGAAGCATAGCGCCACCTAGTGATATGGGTAAATGCAAAAATTGGGATATTGAGTTGCCAATATCTTGGTGGGAGAAGGTGGGAACTGCGCAAAATACATCATCGATCACCACAAAGACCTCTATAACCACAGCACGTGCCATACAATTTGGTCAATAGGGGGCGCTTTAATTGTACAAAATGTCATTTTGCCTATTATCTAGAGAATGCTAATGTTTACAACAATTTTTTTTTATCGTGAAATCTATTGACCCTCACGCATTGAAAACACTGGTCGACGCCCACTTCCAACAAGAACAATTTCCGTGAAATTTTAACATTGCTAAAACGAATCTGAACGAACTTGTCATAGGCCGTTCATGTGAATCTCACCAAATTTGGTATATGTCATCTACAGACAATGCTGACAAAAAGTTATCAAAGGATTTATCGTGAGATAAACCGTTCCGAAGTTACACGTCAATGAACATTTAACAAGTAGCTTAAAATTCTTCAAATGGCCGTATCTTGGCTTTTAATTGCTCAAATTTGGTCAAAGTTGACATGTCATCTCTAAACATATTTCTTTTCATGTGTACTAAATTTTGTGACATTTCCTCATAGGGGGCGATGTTTATTGGTGAAGCTAGGTGTCAAAAAACAGTTTTTGTTAAATAACTTGTCACCAATTTTGCCCAAGACAACGATTTTGTATTAGTATGTCGGTGTTACAGAGACGTATCGACCCAGCCCATAAACTCTCACTTGAAGCATAGCGCCACCTAGTGATAAGGGTAAATGCAAAAATTGGGATTTTGAGTTGCCAATATCTTCGACCGAGAAGGTGGAAACTGCGCAAAATACGTCATGCACGATCACCACAAAGACCTCTAACACCACAGCACGTGCCATAAAATTTGGTCAATAGGGGGCGCTGTAATTGTAGAAAATGTCATTTTGCCTATTATCTAGAGAATGCTAACGTTTACAACAATTTGTTTTTTTATCGTGAAATCTATTGACCCTCACGCATTGAAAACACTGGTCGACGCCCACTTCCAATGAGAACAATTTCCGTGAAATTTTAACATTGCGAAAACGAATCTGAACGAACTCGTCATAGGCCGTTCATGTGAATCTCACCAAATTTGGTATATGTCATCTACAGACAATGCTGACAAAAAGTTATCAAAGGATTTATCTTTAGATAAACTGTTCCGAAGTTACACGTCAATGAACAAATAACACGTAGCTCAAAATACTTCAAATGTCCATATCTTGGCTTTTAATTGCTCAAATTTGGTCAAAGTTGACATGCCATCTCTAAACGTCTTTCTTTTCATGTGTACTAAACTTGTTGACATTGCGTCATAGGGGGCGATGTTTATTGGCGAAGCTAGGTGTCAAAAAACAGTTTTTGTTAAATAACTTGTCAACAATTTTGCCCAAGACAACAATTTTGTGTTAGTATGTCGGTGTTACAGAGTCGTATCGACCCAGCCCATAAACACTCACTTGAAGCATAGCGCCACCTAGTGATAAAGGTATATGCAAAAATTGAGATTTTGAGTTGCCAATATCTTGGACCGAGAAGGTGGGAACTGTGCAAAATACGTCATGCATGATCAGCACAAAGACCTCTAACACCACAGAACATGCCATAAAATTTGGTCCATAGGGGGCGCTGTAATTGTACAAAATCTCATTTTGCCGATTCCTTGCCTTCACAAATCAGTCCTACACACTACACATTCAAAACCCACATCCATGCCCACTTACAGGAAATCATTTCCACAGAAATTCTCACCTCACAACACTGCTCTACCACACACTCATCACACCAACAGTTCCCACATTTCAATATACTGCGGCGGTCATACCATGTACCGCTATGCGGTACATCTAGTTTCAATGGGGGGAGGGAAAATGATAACACAGAAATATTTTTGAAAATTATGCAAAAAAGTGAAGTGAAATTTATTCAGAATGTAAGTATAACTCACAGGCACTGGAAATATAAGTATAACACACAGACATTGGGAATATCGACATTGGGAACATTGAAATTAAACATAAACTTGCTGAATACATACTATTTTATAACATATTATTTAAATATACATGTTATGCACCAAAAGATAGATTAGAACAATTAGATAGCCCTATTGTTACTATTTAGATTTGTGTGTGTGTGTGTGTGTGTGTGTGTCAGAGAGTGAATAGGCTACATATATGGCCATTGGTGGCACATGTGACAACCAAACCCAAACAGAGTGTGACAACCATCCCCAACTGACCTTGTATGCTAGCAGTGACGCTAGCAGCCACAACTTGTAGCATAACTAAGAAAAAACATATTGGAAATATAGCTCTGTCTTTATACTTTTTAATGGTAATAGTTCTTCTAAAGTCAACCCATTAGTTACAAAACTAGAAAAGAAAACTTAAAGTTCTGAAAATTTACATTTTGACATGAAAAACCTTAATATTGATCTCACTTCAAAATTTTGTGTCAAACACTTGAACTGTCAATGTACATGTAGCCTGGTAAACCAGCCCCTCGTACTTCATTTCATTTTGTACAGAGGGTCTGGAACAGAGACCGTCAGAAACGATTTGTTGGAGGTGTGGACTCTGCTGAAGTTTAAAAAAAAAAGTGCCTCTGCCTTTACCCAATACGCCTGGTCGTCATGTATGCAATTAGCCTACCTATGCACTACCATTCAAATGTAGCACACAAGGTCAACGTCACGGCTAACGGACACACCCTCTGTTCGCTGTTTGGATCGGTCTTGCTGGGACTTGCTAAATGACCCTCAAGAGATTCCGGTCCAGACCCTCTGTACAAAATAAAATGAAGTATGAGGGGCGGGTTTACCAGGCTAATGTACATGACCCCTATAATTCTGAACATTTCTATGTCAGCGACATTGATCAGCGCCCTTTAGTTCAACCAGAAAGACTTTGAGTATATGGTAACACAATAATAATTTATTTGATTACATGTAATGATATAGCACAACAAACTTTGGCGTAGGTCCTGTCCTTTGTCCTGATCAATAAAACGTGAAAACTGAATGGATGCTGACTGTAGTAATGGCAGGGCATAATAGTAATACCCCCTGACAAAAGGACAAGGACCCACTGGTGGTGATCAAAAGGTAGACAATGAATTCCAGAAACATATGATGCATAACAAACATTGAATACGATACATAATGCATTGAAAAGGGAAACAGAGGATTCCAAGAGCACAACTCTGGGTCCCCCCGGAGCACCGGGGCAAGGAAAAACTCCCTAAATATTCTTAATGAGGAAGAAACCTTGGGCAGAACCACGATTCTAGGGGGAAAGCCTAACTGCCTGAGGCGGAACTGGTGCTCAATGAGCTGATAGAGTCCAGGTTGTCGCTCAGGTGACAGGAAATCCAACATCCGGGAACAAAGCAGAGTCACCCCAATGTATGTGGCAGAGAATTGAACTGTTCATGGAGGGGCTGTAGCTGGAATCCCGAGTGAGTATATGGAGGGATCCGGAAGGATAAGGAGGAGACCAGAAATCCGAGGTCGATCAGTGGAGATGCCGAGGTAGAGGAGACATCGGGAGGCCAGTGAAGAGGCAGACGTAGAAGAGACATCAAAAGATCGATCAAGAGGCATGGCGGATTAGACATCATCGTCAGGACCCACTGGACACGGACAGGACCCTTGGATGGATGCTGGGGTGGGAGGAGGGCGAACAGCGGAATACACCTGTGAGCAGCAAAGCAGGTAGGTAAGATGACGTATTTAAAGACAGATGTTACGTGCTGATTGGACGACAGCTAACTGATGACGCGCATTACGTCTTCCTGGTAGAACTTCACGCTACGCTTACATTTCAACCAGAAAGACTTTGAGTATATGGTAACACAATAATAATTTATTTGATTACATGTAATGATATAGCACAACAAACTTTGGCGTAGGTCCTGTCCTTTGTCCTGATCAATAAAACGTGAAAACTGAATGGATGCTGACTGTAGTAATGGCAGGGCATAATAGTAATACCCCCAAAATAAAGAGATATAGTTGTGATACTTACGTAAGTCAATTCAACACTACCCCCCAAAATAAAAATAAGACCTACCGAGCCGTGAAGAGATACCCACCAACACTTTAGTTGTCGCCATCTGCAAATAAGCATAATTATGCCAAAAACACTGAAAAACGAATCATGCAAGCAATTGAAATCCTGGACATCGGTGACAGTATGAGTATAACGGCAGAAGAAAGCCCAGAGACAAATACCTTTGGTATAGATGCAGACAAAACATTACAGAACATTACAGGACAATACAAGTCATTACACTGAAACAGAAGAGGAGGCCACCAAACGGGCTTGAAAACAAATGCTTCAGAGTTCGGCACATACATAACATCACAGTGCATGTCATCACACTTAGACATAAAAACGACAGCCTCCACGATAGGAGGAAAATGCTACCTCCACGATAGGAGGGGGATGCAACCTCCACGATAGGAGGGGGATGCAACCTCCACGATAGGAGGGGGATGCAACCTCCACGATAGGAGGGGGATGCTACCTCCACGATAGGAGGAAGCCGCTACCTCCACGATAGGAGGAAGCCGCTACCTCCACGATAGGAGGAAGCCGCTACCTCCACGATAGGAGGAAGCCGCTACCTCCACGATAGGAGGAAGCCGCTACCTCCACGATAGGAGGAAGCCGCTACCTCCACGATAGGAGGAAGCCGCTACCTCCACGATAGGAGGAAGCCGCTACCTCCACGATAGGAGGAAGCCGCTACCTCCACGATAGGAGGAAGCCGCTACCTCCACGATAGGAGGAAGCCGCTACCTCCACGATAGGAGGAAGCCGCTACCTCCACGATAGGAGGAAGCCGCTACCTCCACGATAGGAGGAAGCCGCTACCTCCACGATAGGAGGAAGCCGCTACCTCCACGATAGGAGGGGGATGCAACCTCCACGATAGGAGGATGATGCTACCTCCACGATAGGAGGGGGATGCAACCTCCACGATAGGAGGGGGATGCTACCTCCACGATAGGAGGGGGATGCTACCTCCACGATAGGAGGGGGATGCTACCTCCACGATAGGAGGGGGATGCTACCTCCACGATAGGAGGATGATGCTACCTCCACGATAGGAGGGGGATGCTACCTCCACGATAGGAGGGGGATGCTACCTCCACGATAGGAGGGGGATGCTACCTCCACGATAGGAGGGGGATGCTACCTCCACGATAGGAGGGGGATGCTACCTCCACGATAGGAGGGGGATGCTACCTCCACGATAGGAGGAAGCCGCTACCTCCACGAAAGGAAGAAGCCGCTACCTCCACGATAGGAGGGGGATGCAACCTCCACGATAGGAGGAAGCCGCTACCTCCACGAAAGGAAGAAGCCGCTACCTCTACGATAGGAGGGGGATGCAACCTCCACGATAGGAGGAAGCCGCTACCTCCACGAAAGGAGGAAGCCGCTACCTCCACGATAGGAGGGGGATGCAACCTCCACGATAGGAGGATGATGCTACCTCCACGATAGGAGGGGGATGCTACCTCCACGATAGGAGGATGATGCTACCTCCACGATAGGAGGGGGATGCTACCTCCACGATAGGAGGAAGCCGCTACCTCCACGAAAGGAAGAAGCCGCTACCTCCACGAAAGGAGGAAGCCGCTACCTCCACGATAGGAGGGGGATGCAACCTCCACGATAGGAGGATGATGCTACCTCCACGATAGGAGGAAGCCGCTACCTCCACGATAGGAGGAAGCCGCTACCTCCACGATAGGAGGAAGCCGCTACCTCCACGATAGGAGGAAGCCGCTACCTCCACGATAGGAGGGGGATGCAACCTCCACGATAGGAGGATGATGCTACCTCCACGATAGGAGGGTGATGCTACCTCCACGATAGGAGGAAGCCGCTACCTCCACGATAGGAGGAAGCCGCTACCTCCACGATAGGAGGAAGCCGCTACCTCCACGATAGGAGGAAGCCGCTACCTCCACGATAGGAGGAAGCCGCTACCTCCACGATAGGAGGAAGCCGCTACCTCCACGATAGGAGGGGGATGCAACCTCCACGATAGGAGGGGGATGCAACCTCCACGATAGGAGGATGATGCTACCTCCACGATAGGAGGGGGATGCAACCTCCACGATAGGAGGATGATGCTACCTCCACGATAGGAGGGGGATGCTACCTCCACGATAGGAGGGGGATGCTACCTCCACGATAGGAGGAAGCCGCTACCTCCACGAAAGGAAGAAGCCGCTACCTCCACGATAGGAGGGGGATGCAACCTCCACGATAGGAGGAAGCCGCTACCTCCACGATAGGAGGAAGCCGCTACCTCCACGATAGGAGGAAGCCGCTACCTCCACGATAGGAGGAAGCCGCTACCTCCACGATAGGAGGAAGCCGCTACCTCCACGATAGGAGGGGGATGCAACCTCCACGATAGGAGGATGATGCTACCTCCACGATAGGAGGGGGATGCAACCTCCACGATAGGAGGATGATGCTACCTCCACGATAGGAGGGGGATGCTACCTCCACGATAGGAGGGGGATGCTACCTCCACGATAGGAGGAAGCCGCTACCTCCACGAAAGGAAGAAGCCGCTACCTCCACGATAGGAGGGGGATGCAACCTCCACGATAGGAGGAAGCCGCTACCTCCACGAAAGGAAGAAGCCGCTACCTCTACGATAGGAGGGGGATGCAACCTCCACGATAGGAGGAAGCCGCTACCTCCACGAAAGGAGGAAGCCGCTACCTCTACGATAGGAGGGGGATGCAACCTCCACGATAGGAGGATGATGCTACCTCCACGATAGGAGGGGGATGCTACCTCCACGATAGGAGGATGATGCTACCTCCACGATAGGAGGAAGCCGCTACCTCCACGAAAGGAAGAAGCCGCTACCTCCACGAAAGGAGGAAGCCGCTACCTCTACGATAGGAGGGGGATGCAACCTCCACGATAGGAGGATGATGCTACCTCCACGATAGGAGGGTGATGCTACCTCCACGATAGGAGGAAGCCGCTACCTCCACGATAGGAGGGGGACGCTACCTCCACGATAGGAGGGGGACGCTACCTCCACGATAGGAGGGGGACGCTACCTCCACGATAGGAGGGGAATGACTGCCTCCACGATAGGAGGGGAATGACTGCCGACTGCCTCCACGATAGGAGGAAAACAGGTGTCGGCGCAGACAGACAATACATTGTAGGTCATTACACATAAACAGAAACGAATGCATCAACAAACAGCTCGATAACAAATGTCTCAAGGTTCAACACAGACATGACATAACAGTACATTTCAATGCACAAAACGAACAATAAGGATGCTTCCACCAGACCGGTGACTGATGCCCAAGAAGGGCGCAGATAGTGACGGACGTCTCCGAGAATGGCAGAGAATACAGATAAGACACTGACAAGGCCACACAGCCATTATAATACAGTACATTTCATTTACAATACATGACACATAGCAAATAGTGACAGAGTCCTCCTATTGTTAACAGAGACAATGGCGAATGTTACAACACCAGGAACTATGATCACGTCAACAGAAACCAGGAAAAGTGATGACGACCACCACCAGATGTCGCAGCTTACTTTGAATTCTGGCGTCCTGCCGCTGCCGTAGCAGCGCTGATGCAAAATGAATGGCCGGTAAAGACAGAGGGAGACAACCCACGACCCCCTACCACCATTGATAAATGCATTCTGAAGTGACTTGGCAACTCGAGTGTCGGCGCAGACGATGAAGGACGCCTTGAGTAGTGCGGAGATGACAGATGAGACACAGTCCACGGTAGATGCTTCAGGTCTCAGCAGACATAGTACAGTTATTTTACAATACATTGCACATAGCAAACAACGACAGATTCCTCCAATAGGAACAGACATTGACAGATGTCACAGGTAACACCATGAGCAGTGGCGATATGAAAAGTGAAGAAAACGACCACCACCATGACGTCGAAGCTTACCTTGAATTCTGGGGAGTGCCATTTGACTGACTGAACGACACGATCATCGAACCTGATGTAATATTCAAAAGCTGAGGACTCTCTCTCCAGCCTTTGAACTGACACCAGCAGCGCCAATATGAACGAATGGCTTGTATAGACAGAGGCGGGCGAAAAACTTTTTAGCACTGCTGAATTTGTTGCAAATGAAGAGCGGTGTTTGCTGCCCAATACATTACAGATCGCAAACAATGACGATTCGTCCAGTAGGAACACAGACATTGAGATGTCACGGGTAACACCATGAACAGTGACGATATGAAAAGTGACGAAAGCGACCACCACCAGACGTTGAAGCTTACCTTGAATGACTGAACGACATTATCATCGGACCTGATGTAACATTCAAAAGAATCGTACATGAACTTTGAAACAGTGCCGTTGGTAACATTATATTGACATGCCAGAAAAACAAACATCTTTAGCCTTTTAAACGTCAAATCTCTTTGACTGACGTTCAGAACACTCCCACTCAAAGCGGAGCAAGCGGAGAGAAAGCGGTACATTTCGCTTGCATGTATTCGGGGCGTTACACGGCGGTTGTCACAGCTCCAAACCCGAAAGGAGTGGCCCAAATAATCGGATCAGGATAGGCAACACGCAAGACGACAGATCAATCCTTACGGGGAGCAACATACATGACCTATGAATAGGCTCTCACGGAGAGCGACGAGCATCACACACAGATCGGCTCCTACAAGAGCAACACATGATGCAGAGTTCAGCTCGCTGAGAGCGACACACGAAAAACGGCCTGCAGAAGCAACACACAAGAACTCACAAAATAACTGTTAATCACTTTCTTGCCAATTCCGTGGAAAACATTGGGAAATCTAGGAAAAATCCTTTACCAGCACCATTTCAAAAAGGCTACTCAGGGTTGGACAGCCAAGAGTGGACATGCTACACCACTGTTAAGTTTACGAAGACGAAGATATAATGGCCAAACCACTGTTAAACTACCGCACCTGGAACAATTAGCCTGCAGAGATAAAATAAATCAGTCAGTTAACAACGCTGCATGCATGAGTCATTAAATGAGTAGCTGCTACCTCAATACAGAATGGAACCTGAGCGAAATGTTTGTGATATACTGTAATGCCCAATAAATAACCCATCACCTAGTCAATAAGGGCTAAAACATGGCAGCCGGTGCAAAGATTGCATTGGAAAATGAAATGGAAAATTACTGCAATAGCCCCATAAACACCACATTAAGCAGCTGCGAATGAAAATGCTTAATAAATGCTACACTGAATTGTCGGGGAGTAAATAATTGGTTTCCATCAGTATGCAGAGAAAATTGCAGACTTTTAATACAACATTCCCATCATTTAACTATCAGCTTACCGAACTGGCAGCAGAACAAAATGCTTGTGCACACGGGGAAGTACGGTTGACCTTGAAACAAAAGAACGACATCGGTCCATCCCACTAACTGAAATGATCCGTCCACAACGGAACAGTCACATCAAGCACGATAGCTTCGGGGCAAACAGATTGGGCCAATTACGTGGATCATAGGTAACCGTTGGTGCAGTTACAGCTTGTAAAGGTTGAACAGATTAACCAACAACAATAAAACCCACGAGACACCATCTATGGAAACATGTCTCTCTGCAGATGAATTTAGACCTCATATTAGTGTGCCGATAGCGCAGTGTCCCAGCTAGCAAACGAAAGCATCAGGACTTCTACCGGGTAGAAACTAGCCCCCATAGAACTTGACTATGGTCAGATGATTTATAGGAAGCTAACCTGGAAAACGTAGGCTACAGGTTAGAACGAAATTCACCCACATGACAACTTTCACACTCCAACATGTTTGTACGAGCTTACTTTAAACAAATACCGTAAATGAGTAATCCGTGTTAGACTGATATGCCCATTTTGACTGATAGGAAGCTAACCGGAGCTAAGTTGCATATTGGCAACTATATGAGGTAGCCTGCGATAACAGGGCAGTGCAAACGAATTTGGCCGTCGACGTACGTATCCCAAGCATCGATCAGTTATGTGAGAAGAAAACTTCGAAACCAGACGCTGAAAATACATTTGGTATCCCTCTACACAAGCAGACCTCGTCGAGTAGAAGCATGGCAGTATATTAGCCAATGCAACCTGCAAAGTAGCACTGACGAGACAGGTAGGACGATGGCTAACGAAACATGAGCCAATCGCTAGCAAACACTGGTAGCTGCTCAACATGTTAGCATAGTTATCATCATTTATCAGACTGCCAAAAGCATACGAGCACCACGATGAATGCGCTAACTATCCCAATAAACCCACTGAGGACGAGAAAATTGCGCGTACCATCGAGGAGGTACGAACTACGGACGCATAATACACATGTACGGTAAACAATAGAAAAAGGTGCACGACCCATCATTCATATCTACATCAATGGAATGATATCGTCAGATCGAATGAAATGAAAACCAAGGTTAGGTACAATTGGCACGCTCCGGGGAAGGGAGACCTGAACCGGAACAGACTGGAACTTGGGAGAAAATCCAAAATAGCCGGGCGACTTGGGGCTTGATAGGAGATGTTGGCGTTGGCCATCAGGCAGCGAGTGGAGAAAATCCTTTAGGAGCAGTACGGGCAAATGCGAGCAGGAAGAAGCGGACTGGTATTATATCCTCATGGAATCAGATACATCTGATGTTGCGCGAGGGGAAAATGCGTCGAACAGCGGAATACACCTGTGAGCAGCAAAGCAGGTAGGTAAGATGACGTATTTAAAGACAGATGTTACGTGCTGATTGGACGACAGCTAACTGATGACGCGCATTACGTCTTCCTGGTAGAACTTCACGCTACGCTTACATTGGCTGAGATATGATGAGTGTGACAAGCAACCTGTGTGACAACCAACCCTGGTATCCCCTACTGACATTTAAAATTAAAATGATTGAACATTGTTATATTTGTTAAAGATTATGGAATAATGATGAAAATGATAATGCAATACTATTAATGTGATTAATATGTTATTCTTCATGTTTCCTCTTCCACCTACCTGAGACTGCCCAGTGGAATAGCTGGATATCATCACTTGGATCTTTTGTGGATTTTTAAAAGGTGAGCAGGGTAAATTTTGAAATATTTAGTAAAATAGATTAATCATGCAACCTAACTGAACACACATTTATTAACTTAAAAATAATATTTTATTATTCATAATTCATGTTGCCTCTTCCACCTTCCTTCTTTCGGACGTCTTCAGGGAGGGACGTGTTTTTCTTTCCTCCTCCTCCTCCCCATGACCTTCCCTGCTTTGCTCTCTTAGTCTTGTCTACTGTCTACTGACTCCACTTCGAGACACTCTCTCTGCCCTGCTCTCCGAACTGAAAAATCATGCAATTGATCAACTGGTCTCTCGACGCGACTGACACCATCTTCTCGGTGAGAAGCTCGGATTTGGGGGAACCTGACTGTCCTGCCGGAATGTTCGCAGCTGGATATGCGATGGACGCGTGGGACAAGTGGCAGGTTGTGTGCCTTTCCGTGGAGGACATTGAAGACATCTACCTATTCGGAATCATGATTACAGGTCTTTTGCTGATTGGATTGGGCATTGGCCTGGTTTATCGAGTAACAAGGAAGATGATAACAGCTGTCAGCACTCTGACTGAGGATATGGAACGCATCATGGAGCACGTGGCTTTGCAAAAGGGAAATGGATCATTTAGATTTCACAAAGAGAGTAGCCGTGCAAATTGGAATGCCGCTGCTCGCCCTAAAGCCTGAACAACCCCTAATCTTATCTGCTTTTGGCTCCCTCAACTAGCACTGGCCTTGGCCAAGGCCACTGCTGGAATAACAGCTCCCCTGGCAGATCAAGACAGTGAATCTCACTTGCCCTCCCCCTCCCCACCTTACCCCCAGCCTGGCAAACGAATCTGTGACCAGCGCTTAGCAGCTGCAGGACCTGATGGCTGCTTGCCTACGTTGGATTAACCCCAGAGACTTACCTTGTCTTACATGTGGTATAGTCTGATTATGTGCCCTGTCGCTGAGGTGTTTTTCCTGTTCGGACACTATGCTCCCTTAGGAGCATAGGGTGGGGGTTGGTTTTTTCGCCTTTCCTCATGTGATGCTGTATTATTTTACTTCAATGACAATAAAGTTGAATCTAATCTAATCTAATCTAATCTAATCTAATCTAATCTAAGGGACCAGTGCATTAGCTGGATATCATCACTTGGATCTTTCCATCTTGGATCACTTGGATATTGCCAGCCACCACTCTGCATCCCCATATTAAACTACATTATTTGTACTTCAAAATTAAAAGTTATTTTTCTGTGTGGGACCTAATGTGTTGCCTTTTCAGTCACTTATGTTGATTGAAATAAATTTTGTAAATCTGATGAAACCATCACCACTCAAGACAATCACAATTGCTGTTTTAATGTAATAATTCAGCTGTATTATTTTACTTTAATGACAATAAAGTTGAATCTAATCTAATCTGAGGGACCAGTGCATTAGCTGGATATTATCACTTGGATCTTTCCACTGCCAGCCACCACTCTGCGTCCCCATATTAAAGTACATTATTTTTACTTCAAAATTAAAAGTTATTTTTCTGTGGGATCTAATGTGTTGCCTTTTCAGATGTCACAACAAACAGCTGCCTTTTGGTCTTACCTTTAGGCAGGATGGGGTGTGGTGTCTGCCTTTGCTTCGCCTGACCGTCTGTGTTCTCTGGAAGATGGTACTGATGTTCCTGCTGTGCTGGGACAGGTTCAGCCGGGAGTACTCTTACCTCCTGAAGAGGCTCCTCCGACACCAAGACTACAGGAGGTAAAGCAGTGCCTTGCAGCAACACAGACAGCTCCTGCCTCTTCTGCCTGCTGTGCCACACCAGGCGTTTTTGAGGGCCTCTTTGGTGTCCTAAAGCGTCCACTCAAAAGTCTGTCCTGGTGTCGTGCTGCATAAACAACGCATTGCTTGTCCCTTTCATCCAGGTTCTCCCAGAGCTCCATTATTTGGCTTGCGTGCAGGTTGGTAAGACAGAACGAAGTCTGGTCCTGTAGCCCAACCAAGTATTCCGCTAGTCTGTCCACATGCTGATATCCTGGCATATTCTGGTCATCAACAGCCTATAAAATGAATTTGCAGTAAATAGAAAATTAGTACAATGTAAAACCTTTTATGACATGATGACTTAGATTCAATAAAAAAAATTCAATAACTACTACTGCTGTTAGATTTTTGGTACTTACCACAGTTTCATCTTCATCAGAAGCATCTCCTGGATCAACCTCAGGAGCCAGCATGGAGAAGGAGGTGCCAGGAGCCAGTCTGGAGGAGGTGGCAGGAGAGAGCCTGGAGGACATGGCAGGAGAGAGTGTAGAGGATGACATGCCAGGGGCCAGCATAGAGGAGGTGGTGCCACGGGCCTGCGTGGAGGAGGTGCCAGGAGCCAGGTTGGAGGAGGTGGTGGCACGGGCCTGCATGAAAGAGGTGGTGTCATGGGCCTGCGTGGAGAAGGTGCCAGGAACCAGCGTGGAGGAGGTGGTTGGACTGGCCTGAATGGAGAAGGTGTCAGGAAACAACATGAAGGAGGTGGTTGCACAGGCCTGCATGGAGAAGGTGTCAGGAAACTGCGGGGAGGAGGTGGTGTCTCGGGCCTGCATGGAGGGGAAGGTGCCAGGAGCCACTGTGAAGCAGGAGGTGCAAGGAGCCACCTGGTATCAAGAGTGGGAGAGGTTGAGGCCTCATGCATTATTACTAAGGGGTCTTCTGTGAGGTCAGAAAAACCCTCATCTTCCTCCTGATCAGCCACCGCGTCATGCAACTCAATCAACCGGGCAGTCTCCTCGGAGTCAGGATTCATGTCCTGCAGCACATGACCAGTCTGCCGGAACAAGTACTGCACCCCTATGAGCTCACTTGAGACAAGAAAAAATAAATGAGGCACTGTAAATAAAATTAAGAATGCTTTTTGTATTATCACATAATAAAACATATACTGCTTGTGTCTGTATGTGACTAAAGGGTGCAGCTGTCACAAGTGAGTACACCCTTGACATTTTACCCAAAATATTGCTATATCTCTTTAAGGGACAATACTACACAAATGAATCTTCGATATGTTTTTGAGTTGTCAATGTACAGCTTGTGTACCAGTATTAATTTGCTGTCCTCTGAAAACAATTTTACACACAGGCATTTTTGTATAAACAGCAAGCCACAAAAGTGAGTACACCCTGAATGATAACTGTAAATATCATTTAACCATTAAAACCCACTTGTCTTATTTTTCATTTTTGTGTTTTGGTCTGCTCAACTGGACCATACAAATTCATGTTTCATGTATTAGAGCTATTCATTTTATTGTAAGCAGAACATGATGCCCCCCCTTCAGAAACTGGCACACAACAGTGTTTTTCAGCATGATAACAACCCCTAACACACCTCCAAGATGACCACTGCCTTCCTGAAGAAGTTGAAAGTGAAGGTAATGCAGTGGCCAAGTATGTCTCCAGACCTGAACCCTATTGAGTACCCGTGGGGCATCCTTAAACAGGAGATGAGGGAGCACCAGTATCTAACATCTCCCAGGTCCATAATGCCATAATGGAGGAATAGAAGAAGATCACAAAAACAACCTGTGCAGCTCTGGTGAATTTTATATTAAGGCAGTGGTAAATAACAATGGTGCTCACTCAAAAAAATTACAATTTTGACATAATTTGTACATATTCACTGTTGGGTGTACTCACTTTTGTGGCCTGCTATGTACACAGTAATGCCTGTGTGAAGTTGTTTTCAGAGGACAGTAAATTAATACTGCTTCACAGGCTGCACACTGACTACTGAAAAACATATTTAAATTTCATGTGTGTAGTATTGTCGCTTGAAAAGATATGGTCCATTTTTTACTGAATTGTGAAGGGTGTACTCACTTTTG
This sequence comes from Coilia nasus, assembly GCA_027475355.1. NCBI lineage: Eukaryota > Metazoa > Chordata > Actinopteri > Clupeiformes > Engraulidae > Coilia > Coilia nasus. The sequence goes on along the minus strand of CM050205.1, from coordinate 30,962,704 downwards.
TGAGATACTGTATATTCATGTGATTAGAACATTCTGTTCTCAGAATAATTGCTAACTTGCCCTTGAAATTATTTCATATGTAACTTCTGTGTGTGAGAACTGGAGTCTTCATTTCTAAGGAGTTGCGCACCTGCAAGATAAGACGCTGTTTTCTAGAGCTGTGTTCTAGCTGAAGGACAGAGACTGCAAACTGAGAAGCACTTGTCTTGTGTTCGTTTGTTGATAGCGCACTGAGTCGAGAGTATTTTCTTTACCGGCACAAAGCAGAGTCTAATGCCCAAAACCACATCAGCTGTTCTAAAAGGACTACCAATCACCTTGCCTGGCTGTAACGATCAAAGATCATGATCATATATGCACAGTAACTTAAAATGTAATAATTATTAATAAAATTCACTTTCACTAAGCGACACACTAAGTGACACAGTATAGCACAAGGTAAATCACTGATGAATAACACATACTTGTGTCCTTTGGCACGTCATTCTGATGTCTGATGTTATGTTTACCCATGTATTGTGAGGGTCGACAAAACTCTGGCACCAATTTTCTGCCAAATAGCTGCGGGTAGTTCCGGTTGACCGAGTGCAGCAAATTGCCAGAATAGCAGCACAAGCCACATGGCTCAGTAGCCAGGGCAGCAACACGCCTATCCTGGTTCCACCTGTGCAACCCCTCCAGAAGGTAAAGCTGGAAATTGAGGCTGTTGGCACTGGTCCCTGGAAAGTACAGTTAAATGTAACATGAAATATCAAACTGACTCATTGCCTGCATACACAACACATGAACCAACATGCCTGACAGACACAAACCTGGGAGCATCGGGAGCCGCACACCTCCCTTGGTCAGCTCCCTAGTTTTACAGCACAAACAAAAGAATGTGAAATAATATTTTGTATTAGTAAAATACACTGCTGAGGTTGTGTATGACACAAAATGTTAAATCACTTACTGACACAGCAGCAGCTACCACCGGCACTGCTACCAGAGCCTCTGTCTGAGGTTGTGGTGGAGCCTAAAAAGGTTATGTAGAATATTGACTAACTGTTGATGATGTACATAGAATGAAGTGTAGAACTACTACTAATGCTCCAGCTTAAAAAAATTAACTGACTGAGGAGGCAGTGCTCACCGGAGCAGAAGACACCGAAGACTGGCCCTCCATGACTTGTGTCTGTAAAACAGAATGTAAGTAATTTCTACCAACAAACACCTTTCCCACATTTACTATTTGATCCCAATTTACCTCCGTCTGTCTCCTGGCCACAGCAAGATTTGGCCTTGCAGCTGCACTGTGCTAGCCGCCAAATCGTGGCTTGTTGAACTGAAAGGAAATAAGCAAAGGCCCGTTTTATGAGGCCATTCAGTGATCGAAACATAAAATATCAGTGGTCAATTTATGAATTTCAAAAACTAAACTAAACTAAAGACAAATTCAGTGGTGGTCGCTGCTTGTGGCCTTCAGCTCTCACTGCAGGAACCTGGGCAGCTGGCACAGCTGAAGCCTCTGGTCTTGTCTCCTGGTGAGCCTGTGCTGGCATCCCCTGGGCAGCTAAAGCATAGACAGCCTATACATGGGATGTCTATGAGCTGAAGCATGTGGACCTGTCGTCTGGGCAGCACTGGCAGGCTGTGCCTGGGCAGGACCCACATCGGAGGGTTGTGGTGTGGCAGATGATGGCTGTTCCATGACAAAATTGATATGGGTCAGTAGGTGAGATAATATTTGTACCATACTACTACTACCAGGCTGACTGGTAGGGCTAGTCCTCCCTTCTGTGAGTGGAATCCACAGGTACAACTCTTCACAGTACCAAACAAGCTTTGGGCCCGGGACTGCAATGGGCATTTCTCAATCTAAAAACAGCAGTTTTGGCTTTAATTGCATTTCACTGAGGTGCGATGTGTGTGTGGTTACAAAGATCTTATTCAAATTTCAAGACTGGATTAATACGGCAGACTCAGTTTATGCTAGAGCACTGTAGTAATGACTAAAAAATAGACCCATACCCGTTGGTAGAGCTCATGCCACTTTTTCTGCCTGGGTGCCGGCCTGCCTGGGTGCCGGCCCTCAGGCCATGCCACTGTGTCTGCAAACCTCTTAACATGTGCAATCCAGACTGCCTCTGGCATCGCCTTGTGTGTCTTCGATGATGTGGCCTTTGGTGGCGGATATAAAAACAGGAGTGGTAACATCGCAAACATTTATCAGGCTTACATTATATGTGTATTTGGCATTCTGCAAAATCAATGCAACTGATTTCCATTATTAATGTACAGGCTCATTCAATACATTATACAGCTGTTTTTTTCCATTCTAGATGCATAGGCTCATCCGAAATAGTATACAGCCCCTTAAGAGACACCCTCTTTTATAAGTTTGTTGTTACCAGAATGGTAATGATCAGGTTGTAATGTGTTACTAAAGACTCGTTGTAAAGTCGTAGTAATGTCACAGCGTCTCACAGCTGCAGGGGAGGTTCCAGTAGCACAAACTATTGAGAGAAGACATTTGCTATACTATTGGCCACACCAATGACATAACTAGCTTTAACACGTGGCTATTTTAGCAAACCAAGTACAATCAATGAAACAAAACAAAGATGATCTCTGGATCATCTCACATGACACATCAACTCCACTTGCATAAAGCTGCCCGAAGTATTATCTGTATCTATCACACCCATCCATTCAACTATTTCAGTGGAGCTCGTTGTACATGGACTTACCACCTGAACGGTTACTGCACTGGTAAATTATTTTGTGAAATCCCCGTAAAGTCTGCAGTAGCGTCAGTAGAGGGCGCTCATACACTGTATATTGCAGAGCCGTATCTATATATATATATATTGAATATTAGCAATTTTAACATAGCAAAATGGGAGAGTACAGACAGCCCATAACGGCAAGTGGAATATAACTCCGCTACAGTTGCAATGTTGCAGTTACGTTTTTTTTTCATTCACAGCGAGTCGTTCCACCGGTGGTACGGCGATCACCAAGAGGCTACCAGTGTTATGTAATCTTAAGTCTAGACTGGCTTTGTGAGTGCCTACCTCAGGCAACGAGCGTAACTGCTTTTTGACGCCACTGAATGTTGAAGAGCGGGGATGGTGATTGGCTGAGGATCATTATGAAATGTTGGAAATGGTGAAACGTGATTGCTCCTCTCGTCCAATATTCTTCAACAAGGGATGGCGTCCATTCGGCCAGTTAAGATGGGGAAGAAAAGTGGAGAAGAAAAAGGAGGGGGAAGGGAAGGGGTTTGCATACTCTTTAAGTTTACATACTAATTAAGTTAGCCTAGCAGCAGTTTAACACAGACAAAGCCACAGAGAATCACAACATACAACAGCAGTATTCCGATTCCATCCATTTACACTGTATTTTAAATTGAAGTAGTGGTAGTAAATAAGTGTTACGTTACTGTTAAATTCTAGTCACTTTTGAATTAAAATATGAGAACCAAATTTTAGGCCATAACCATCACTCTTTGTGATCTTTTTACTATATTTTGTGTATTATTTGTCATCTTTGATCTTACTAGTAATGAAAATGTGCTTCAATGTAAATCATGCTCACATTCATGACAACTGATAACAGAAACATTGATTCAGCCCTTGCAGGCTAAGCTTCATGTACGGTTTCTCAAAGGATGTAATGTCGGATTGTGGCCAAAACTGGTACTGCATTCAATTTCAAAATACTGTAAACTAAAGCATACAGAATTTTTAGGATGCAGATTATGCTTTAAACAGTGATACTGGCTGTACTATTCTGTATGTACTATTGTTGTCAGTGAAATCTGTACTTTAGTTTTCCTTAATCTCTGATGAGATATCAGGACCATGTTATGACTACTTGCTGTGAATTTCTAACAGCACCTTTAAGAGATGGTCTGGGCAACACGTGTAGCAAATGTCTTTATGCATATCTTAATCAGTAACTTGTGACAACAAAAATGTGAGATGCCATGCCTGTAGCTCAATACACCGCTAGGCATAGAAGCTTTGCAAGCATAGCCTCAGCTTTAGCCAGTTATCTCTTTATGTACTGCAAAAGCGTTGTCAGAAGTGGGATTAGAACGCACAACTCCAGGGGAGACTGCGACTTGGACGCAGCGCTATAAACCGCTCGGCCATCCTGAATACCAGAAACCGGAAGTGAGATATGTATTTCCTTCTGCGCTGCCTCACACATGTCGGTAATGTAATCGGTTTCCATGCACCTGTATTAAACAAATCAATAAAATGTTTTGGGAAATTGCTTCTTTCTACTGAATGCACCAACCGTTTATTTTTATGTGCTCGTCATTACCTTAAAACCTCAGATCGGACTTAGCATAACTAGCTTAGAAGGCTAGCTCAACAACCAGCGCGCCCAGACGAGTATCCTACTATGCTATCTGTCATCATGTAGCTGACCTGTCCATGTAAGACCAGCTGTTCACCGAATAATCTGTAGATATCCAAAACAGTGTCTGCGCTGGCTGTCACAAATGGTTCGACTTTCCATTAGACTGCGCTCATACAAGTAGTACCCGAGGTTGGTGCAACAATGTATTTCATTTTCAACGGAGGTCCATCACAACTCTACAGTTCTGGTCAGGTTGTAAGCTAGCCAAGCTATACATTTGGTTTTTTTATACGTTTTTTTTTAGCATATCCTTGAGTGTTAGCATGGTTGACATGGCACTTAACTTTTCATGCTGTCGCATGTTACCCCCAACTCCCCGAAGTCTGTCCTGTCCAGTCACTACTGTTTCGTGAGGTGAAGCCATGTAACAGAGTAGCAATTGGCAGTCCATTTGATGTTTATCTTCAAATGAAAACATCTTCTCTATTATTAAGAAACACCCTTAGGCCTACCTAAAATATCTCTATACAGAAGTATTTTTCCGGAATTGATACTTAATAGAGATTGTGCCTTTTCAGAATGAATGCGACCGAAACATTTTTGAAACGTAAAAAATAAGGACAAAGTATACAAGTTTAAATACTAATATACAATAAGACAAAAACAGTTTTGTCTTATTGTTTTTTAGTTTTACTGCGTTATTTCCACTTATTTATGTGCAAAGCAGCACTACTTTTCTTTAACAATAATAGCTTCGTAAATGTTTTCAAGAAATATATATTTTGATGTTTGAAGAGAAGCAGCGTGGTAAAAAAAAGTAAGCTCGTTAATAATATTATGTATATATATATATTTATTTATTTATTTATATGCACACACACACACACACACATTAACAATAATGGCTAATGGCACACATTGGGATACATCATCTTTGGTAACACCTACACTACGTATGCACATGCAGTGGCGGTTCTACATTGAATTACTCCCCGGGCGAAACCCCCTCCAAGTATAAAGATACATGACTTTTGTGCCCTAACCTTTCATCAAATCCACCGCTTCTCTTTGCTCTTTTGGGGGGGTTGCTGGACTGCAACTGGCTACTGGACTTGCAACTGGCTACTGGACTTTCTCACTAACAGACCACAGACAGTAAGAGTCGGCAAAAACTCCTTTGAGACCACCATCATTAACACCGGGGTCCCCCAGGGTTGTGTGCTGTCTCCATTGTTCTTCACACTGATGACCCACGACTGCTGTGCAAGATTCACATCGAACCACATCATCAAGTTCGCTGATGACACAACAGTGGTGGGCCTCATCAGTGACGACGACGATTCAGCATACAGAGAGGAGGTACATCAACTCATCAACTGGTGTGACAGAAACAACCTACAACTCAATGTCAACAAAACAAAAGAAATAACTGTGGACTTCAGGAAACAACACCCGACACACACCCCACTCAATCAATGGCAGTGCTGTGGAGTCTGTGAAAAGCACAAAGTTTCTGGGAGTGCACATCACAGATGACCTCACATGGACCACCAACACCACCTCCCTGGTCAAGAAAGCACAGACACGCCTTCACTTCCTGCAGGATGAGGAAAGCTGACCTCCCCACTTCCGCACTCACCACCTTTTACAGGGGTGCTATTGAGAGCATCCTTACCAGCAGCCTCTCTGTCTGGCACGGCAGCTGCTCAGCTGCGGACAAGAAAGCTCTAAAGAGAGTGGTGAGGACTGCAGAAAAGATCATCAGATCACCCCAACCAGCCATTCAGGACCTATACACATCACACTGTTACAAAAGAGCCACCAATATCATCAAGGACACCACCCACCCAGCACACAAACTGTTCGCCCTCTTACCATTTGGAAAGCGCTACCGCAGCATGCGGTGCCACACAAATAGACTGAGAAACAGCTTCTTTCCACAGGCCACAATGAAGATTCCATGAACATTCCATGAACATGTTACTGACATCCAAAAAACAATCTTACACACACTAATGTCCATGTTACTTTCACACTTGCACTTTACCAACTGAACCTTCACTTATTGCACCTTACATATTGCACATTTCACTTTTTTTCTTTTTTTATACCTACACCAGCTACCAAGAAGAGCTACCTCGAACTTTCCTTCTTGTTGGAAGTGTATATGTTTACTTGAACGTCTTGTGTCTATTTATTGTGGATGTCTGTGCACACTTCATGTCCATGAGTGTAGCGGTGTGGTTGTGTATGTGTGTGGGTGCATGTTTCTAGTTCAATATTACACATTTGGTGTCTGGTGAAACGCAATTTCAGTCCTCTGTGTAATGCCTGTTGCATAGTGAATTGACAATAAAGTACACTTTCACTTTGACTTTGACTTTGTGCACTGCATGCATGGTCATGGGAGGACAGTCACGATGCTAGGGATTGAGGCCATTAATGAGATCCGCCGAATCCGGCGTGGCTCCATAGAAACTAGCGAACAGGAGAAAACTGTGGTACAGTTTTACCAGCACATTAAATGACATCACTTCCAGTAAACCCATAAAATACCTAACTGATACTGCTTTCTGTTTTTCTAATATGGGTAAAGAACTTAGAAGAATTTGAGTCTGGTTCTTCTACCACAGTTATGTATAATGTAAATAAACCATTCATCCCTTAAAGGGCTAATAAATGTGATGATGGAAAAAACTGTTAGATTCCAATCCCTGCGTTAGCATAATACATTTGGTGCATTTTTTCACATGAACAAATATGATCAGGATGCAATTTAATAATACAATTAATGAATTATAATTAATATACAATAACTGTAATACACAAAAAAGACTGTATAGTTCAATTAACATATTTGTAGCTAATTAAAACTACCCACAACGCATATTTTGCTGGCTGTATAAACTAATGCCTGTTCATCTGGCACAAAATGGTCTAATTATGTTATGATGAATTAAAAGATACATGGCCTGTTGAAGTGCTGAACATGCAGTGATCTACAGCACCTACCATATCCACAATGAATATCCACTGAAGAATTTGTAGGTGATTCAAACCCATCCTTGTAGGGTTGCCTTGCCCAAGTCCCGCGCCATCCACCGGTAAAACATCCTGACACACTAAGCAGATGAAACAGTAACAGAAAGGTATAAAAAGTAATGATCATGTTGTACTTTCCCACCTCTATAATTTCCATGATGGATATACACAAGTTGTGAGGACAGATGCTTGCTAAGTAATTGTAAGCCTTGAAATTCATTGTGACACACTTGGTGCAACCACCTTCTCCAATGAAAAGCCTTTGTCAGAAGTGGCATTCGAACCCATGCCTCCAGGGGGAGACTGCTGCCAAAGGATTGTCCGGGTAAATGTTGAAGAATATTGAACGAGAGGACCGATTGCGTTTCCCCATTTCCAACATGCCATGTATGACAGTACTGTCTCACGTACGTTAATGTATAAAAAATATCTTTACTTCTTGGGTCATGTTATTATTGTGTTATTATTCAGCTCATTTGGACTAGATATTAAGGCATGACAGCGTTGATTTCAGTCATGTCAACATTTTTTCTTGTATTAATTTATTTAGCAATTGGAAAGGCTTGATTTCACTGGGATTTACTACTGCTGTTGTTAGTCAGCCAGTAGTGCTAGCTTAACGTTAAGTCAGCTGTTGAATCTTGGTCTGTTCACGGTGCTGTGTCACAAAACACATATAAGCCAGTCTAGACTTAAAATTACATAACACTGGTGCCACCTCATCTAAGCTGGCCCCTGGCATGTCATCCTCCACGCTCTGTCCTGCCTTGTCCTCCAGACTCTCTCCTGCCACCTCCTCCAGGCTCTCTCCTACCACCTCCTCCAAGCTGGCTCCTGCCACCTCCTCCATGCTGTGTCATTCAAGGTTTTACATTGTACAAATTTTCTATTTTCTGTAAATTCATTTTATAGGCTGTTGATGGCCAGAATATGCCTGGATATCAGCATGTGGACAGACTACGGAATACTTGGTTGGGCTACGGGACCAGACTTACCAACCTTACCAACCTGCAGGCAAGCCTGGGAGAACCTGGATGAAAGGGACAAGCAACGCGTTGTTTATGCGGCACGACACCAGGACAGACAGGCTTTAGGACACCAAAGAGGCCTTCAAAAGTGTCTGGTGTGGAGAGCACAGCTCGTTGCGTGCTCGGTGCAAGCATGGTGCACCAGCTCGGTGGCCGGACTGTTGCAGATTGGTGGAGAACATTTTTATAAGACTTTGTGCTCTGCACCCATGCCCCAAGAAACAAGGCAGCTGTTTGTTGTTCCCCCAACAGCAGCCACAGCAGTCCCTGCAGCAACAGAAGCCCAGCAGCCACAACATCTTTTGTCCCGCAAGTCATCACACAGGCAGGACAACCTGTTGTTTCTTTTCCAATATGTCCTGCCTGACACATCTGGTGCCACCCAGAAGAGGCCATACAAAAGGACTTTACAGGCCAATACCTGCAAGAAATGTGGCCAGTTCCGTGGGAGGGTTTACTGCCCCAATTTCGAGATGAGGAAGTCCAAAAGAGGACATTGTAAATAGTTGTACATAGTTGTAACATATTTTTTATATTATTTAAGTTGTGTGTTCTTTTGTGTGTTCAGTTTAGTTTGCATAATATTCTTTTTTAAGAAATATTTAAAAACTTATCTTGCTCACCTTTTACTTTTTAATAACAACACAAAACACATGTTGTGTACTATGGGGTGCTTTTATTGAGTTATTACATTAAAACAGCAATTGTGATGGTCTTGTAGTGGTGATGGTTTCATGAAGAATAACATATTAATCACATTAATAGTGTTGCATTATCATTATCACATCATTTTTTAACAAATATAACAATGTCATTTTACTTTTAAACGTATATATGCTCATATCAACAATTATGAATAATACAATGAAATATTACATAAACAATTATAAATAATTAAACTGCTAATATGGTACAATTATATCATTATTGTAAAAAAAGATAGCGGCATAAAAGCTCAAAATCTTTTCATGCCCACAAAAAAATGAAGCAAGACGTGTGTTAGCGAACACAACCATTTCCCGAGACTCGCGGGTTCGAATCCTGGCAAAGTCTTTACAAAGTACCGAAACTTTTAGACTGCAGTTTCGGCGGCTAATAATGCATGAAGCTGCGTGATATTGTCTGATATTATAACAAACGTTTGCATTTTCCCTTTCTTTTTCTCTTTTCTCCCTCCACTCCCCCCTCCCTCTTTTCCTTCTCCCCCATCTTAACTGGCCGAATGTTCTCCAGCCTACTTGTGCAAGGTAACCCTGCAAGGATGGGTTTGAATCACCTACGAATTCTTCAGTGGATATTCATCTTGGATATGGTATGCATACCATGTTGTGCCTACAGTACTTCAAGTTGCTGTAGATCACTGCATGTTCACAGCACTTCAACAGGCCATGTATCTTTTAATTCATCATAACATAATTAGACCATTTTGTGCCAGATGAACAGGCATTAGTTTATACAGCCTGCAAAATATGCATTGTGGGTAGTTTTAATTAGCTACCAATATGTTAATTGAACTGTACTGTCTTTTTTCTGTATTACAGTTATTGCATATTAATCATATTTCGTTATTTGTATCATTAAATTGCATCCTGATCATATTCCTTCATGTGAAAAAATGCACCAAACGTATTAAACTAACACAGGGATTGGAATCTAACAGTTCTTTCCGTCATCACATTTATTAGCACTTTAAGGGATGAATGGTTTATTTACATTATACATAACTGTGGTAGAAGAATCAGGCTCAAATGCTTCCAAGTTCTCTACCTAGATTACAAAAACAAAGACGCAGTATCACTTAGTTATTTAATGGGTGTACCGGGAAGTGATTTAATTTGCTGGTCAAACTGCACCATCATTGTATCTCCCCTATGGCATTAGCCTGTTCAACAGTGGTGAAGAAGCGGTGGATTTGATCAAAGGTTGAGTAACAAAAGTCGTGTATTTATATATGATGCAGTTGTTTGTTTCATGTTTCATGAAACATATCCAAAATAAACTAGATGTACCGCATAGCGGTACATGGTATGACCGCCGCAGTATATTGAAATGTGGGAACTGTTGGTGTGATGAGTGTGTGGTAGACCAGTGTTGTGAGGTGAGAATTTCTGTGGAAATGATTTCCTGGAAGTGGGCATGGATGTGGGTTTTGAATGTGTAGTGTGTAGGACTGATTTGTGAAGGCAAGGAATCGGCAAAATGAGATTTTGTACAATTACAGCGCCCCCTATGGACCAAATTTTATGGCATGTTCTGTGGTGTTAGAGGTCTTTGTGGTGATCGTGCATGATGTATTTTGCGCAGTTCCCACCTTCTCGGTCCAACATACTGGCAACTCAAAATCCCAATTTTTGCATTTACCCTTATCACTAGGTGGCGCTATGTTTCAAGTGAGAGTTTATGGGCTGGGTCAATATGCTTCTGTAACACCTACATACTAACACAAAATCATTGTCTTGGGCAAAATTGTTGACGAGTTATTTAACAAAAACTGTTTTTCAACACCTAGCTTCGGTGATAAACATCGCCCCCTATGACAAAATGTCACAAAATTTAGTACACATGAAAAGAAAGATGTTTAGATATGGCATGTCAACTTTGACCAAATTTGAGCAATTAAAAACCAAGATACGGCCATTTGAAGAATTTTAAGCTACGTGTTAAATGTTCATTGACGTGTAACTTCGGAACAGTTTATTTCAAGATAAATCCTTTGATAACTTTTTGTCAGCATTGTCTGTAGATGACATATACCAAATTTGGTGAGATTCACATGAACGGCCTATGAAGAGTTCGTTCAGGGGTGCGTTTCCCAAACAACCAACCAACTTAGCTTTAAACCAACATGGTACGATGCACCGTTGAGCTAACCAACAACCAAAGTGCGACTGTGTCCCAAACACTGTCGTACCTTCATAGTCTGAACCAAGTTGGTTTGAACCAATATAGTCCAAACCACAATGGTTTCCAGATGTGTTCGGACATGCTCGTGCATTGTCGGAAGCAGAGAGAAACAATCCGAAGCAGGCTATGACCTTGTGAATGGAATTTAACAGATGACTAATTATGTAGCCGATTATATATCGCCTAATAATAGGCTATTTCACATGATGTCGGGAATAACTGGGAAATAAACAATAGAAACTGAATAAATCTAACGGTGGAAAGTATCACTGAACCCTACTGCTGGCTTAGTGTCCATTTGTAATATAGCCTAGTGACAGATTTGCAAGACATTTCAGTGATTAAATAAACTTTAACATTGTTTATTGAATGACGCAGACCTCTGGATATGAACACAGATGAGTTGTGACTATGCACGTCTCATAAGCAGCCTAGTTCTAGGCAATACATTAAGCTATAGGAAATCTCCCTGACTTTGAAGTCATGTGGAAGACAAAGTCTATACAATGCTTTTATTTTATTTAAATCACATATACTACGAGCCATCACAGCTAGCCTGATTAAAATAGCTTTCAAAATGCTATTTTGCATAGACACCAGGCGATGTGCCATCTGTAGATGCATGTGCCAGTATGCTACACGCTATCAACATTAGGTTTATTGTTTACAATGTACGTAATGACGGAGGAGCTGGAAGTTTATTTTCACCTTGGCGACCTGCAATTTGAAGTGTATGAACACAAGCCCAAGAATATGCAGGCTGGCATAAATTGGACACACTATGTTAATACGCAACAGGGGAGACACGTTCACCCTGAAACTACGTTAAGAAAAGTAACGTGGCAGTTGAGAATGTCAACAATTTCATGTAGCATTTAAATTATGCATCATCTCGGATTGGAACCAGAGTACTATACAAACACAGGTGTGCATGACCTGCGCTCTACCAACAGCACCACAGAAGCAGCTCCTAGCTTACGGAATTTGGAGGTACTTGAAGGTACGTCACAGCATGAGTCGCTTAAGCCAAACTGCCAAACGAGTTGCAAATATCCTCCTAGATCAATTGTTTTGCTACAACAACGGGATTTTTAGATTCTACACTGTATATTTCTCACCTCGTTTTGTAAAATCTGAGGGATACAACGCCAAACAACGGAGATATTTACAATGATCGAGGATTTCGAGACATTCGGTCCGCCATTTTGGATGCCGTCGAGACCTTCAAACAACGTTGGTTAGGTGGAACTAAGCACCGAGAGCTGTGGTTGCAAACCTCACTAGTTACCAACGTGGTTGCGAATGTTCGTGTTTTGGGACACGCCTGTGTCGGTCGCACTATGTTGGGACTATGCTGGTTTACACTATGTTGGTTCAAACTATGTTGGTTCACACTATGTTGGTTCAAACTATGTTGGTTCACACTATGTTGGTTCAAACTATGTTGGTTCACACGAACGAAGGTTTTGAGACACACTTGCGTCGCACCTACATAGTTTGAACCAAGTAAGTTGCTAACAACGTTAGCAACTATGCTTTTGGGAAACGCACCCCAGATTCGTTTTTGCAATATTAAAATTTCACGGAAATTGTTCTCGTTGGAAGTAGGCGTCGACCAGTGTTTTCAATGCGTGAGGGTGAACAGATTTCACAATAAAAAAAAATTGGTTGTAAACGTTAGCATTCTTTAGATAATAGGCAAAATCACATTTTGTACAATTACAGCGCCCCCTATGGACCAAATTGTACGGTACGTACTGTGGTGTTAGAGGTCTTTGTGCTGATCGTGCATGACGTATTTTGTGCAGTTCCCACTTTCTCGGTCCAAGATATTGGCAACTAAAAATCTCAATTTTTGCATATACCTTTATCACTAGGTGGCGCTATGCTTCAAGTGAGTGTTTATGGGCTGGGTCGATACGCCTCTGTAACACCGACATACTAACACAAAATCGTTGTCTTGGGCAAAATTGTTGACGAGTTATTTAACAAAAACTGTTTTTTGACACCTAGCTTCGCCAATAAACATCGCCCCCTATGACGAAATGTCACAAAATTTAGTACACATGAAAAGAAAGCTGTTTAGAGATGGCATGTCAACTTTGACCAAATTTGAGCACTTAAAAGCCAAGATACGGCAATTTGAAGAATTTTAAGCTACGTGTTAAATGTTCATTGACATGTAACTTCGGAACGGTTTATCTCAAGATAAATCTTTTGATAACTTTTTGTCAGCATTGTCTGTAGATGACATATACAAAATTTGGTGAGATTCACATGAACGGCCTATGACGAGTTTGTTCAGATTCGGTTTCGCAATATTAAAATTTCACGGAAATTGTTCTCGTTGGAAGTGGGCGTTGACCAGTGTTTTCAATGCGTGAGCATAAATAGATTTCACGATAAAAAAAAAATTGTTGTAAACGTCAGCATTCTCTAGATAATAGGCAAAATGACATTTTCTACAATTACAGCGCCCCCTATGGACTACATTTTATGGCATGTTCTGTGGTGTTAGAGGTCTTTGTTGTGATCGTGCATGACGTATTTTGTGCAGTTCCCACCTTCTCGGTCCAAGATATTGGCAACTCAAAATCCCAATTTTCACATTTACCCATATCACTAAGTGGCGCTATGCTTCAAGTGAGAGTTTATGGGCTGGGTCAATACATCTCTGTAACACCGACATACTAACACAAAATCGTTGTCTTGGGCAAAATTGTTGACGAGTTATTTAACAAAAACTGTTTTTTGACACCTAGCTTCGCCAATAAACATCGCCCCCTATGACAAAATGTCACAACATTTAGTACACATGAAAAGAAAGGTTTTTAGAGATGGCATGTCAACTTTGACCAAATTTGAGCACTTAAAAGCCAAGATACGCCCATTTGAAGAATTTTAAGCTACGTGTTAAATGTTCATTGACGTGTAACTTCGGAACGGTTTATTTCAAGATAAATCCTTTGATAACTTTTTGTCAGCATTGTCTGTAGATGACATATACCAAATTTGGTGAGATTCACATGAACGGCCTATGAAGAGTTCGTTCAGGGGTGCGTTTCCCAAACAACCAACCAACTTAGCTTTAAACCAACATGGTACGATGCACCGTTGAGCTAACCAACAACCAAAGTGCGACTGTGTCCCAAACACTGTCGTACCTTCATAGTCTGAACCAAGTTGGTTTGAACCAATATAGTCCAAACCACAATGGTTTCCAGATGTGTTCGGACATGCTCGTGCATTGTCGGAAGCAGAGAGAAACAATCCGAAGCAGGCTATGACCTTGTGAATGGAATTTAACAGATGACTAATTATGTAGCCGATTATATATCGCCTAATAATAGGCTATTTCACATGATGTCGGGAATAACTGGGAAATAAACAATAGAAACTGAATAAATCTAACGGTGGAAAGTATCACTGAACCCTACTGCTGGCTTAGTGTCCATTTGTAATATAGCCTAGTGACAGATTTGCAAGACATTTCAGTGATTAAATAAACTTTAACATTGTTTATTGAATGACGCAGACCTCTGGATATGAACACAGATGAGTTGTGACTATGCACGTCTCATAAGCAGCCTAGTTCTAGGCAATACATTAAGCTATAGGAAATCTCCCTGACTTTGAAGTCATGTGGAAGACAAAGTCTATACAATGCTTTTATTTTATTTAAATCACATATACTACGAGCCATCACAGCTAGCCTGATTAAAATAGCTTTCAAAATGCTATTTTGCATAGACACCAGGCGATGTGCCATCTGTAGATGCATGTGCCAGTATGCTACACGCTATCAACATTAGGTTTATTGTTTACAATGTACGTAATGACGGAGGAGCTGGAAGTTTATTTTCACCTTGGCGACCTGCAATTTGAAGTGTATGAACACAAGCCCAAGAATATGCAGGCTGGCATAAATTGGACACACTATGTTAATACGCAACAGGGGAGACACGTTCACCCTGAAATTACGTTAAGAAAAGTAACGTGGCAGTTGAGAATGTCAACAATTTCATGTAGCATTTAAATTATGCATCATCTCGGATTGGAACCAGAGTACTATACAAACACAGGTGTGCATGACCTGCGCTCTACCAACAGCACCACAGAAGCAGCTCCTAGCTTACGGAATTTGGAGGTACTTGAAGGTACGTCACAGCATGAGTCGCTTAAGCCAAACTGCCAAACGAGTTGCAAATATCCTCCTAGATCAATTGTTTTGCTACAACAACGGGATTTTTAGATTCTACACTGTATATTTCTCACCTCGTTTTGTAAAATCTGAGGGATACAACGCCAAACAACGGAGATATTTACAATGATCGAGGATTTCGAGACATTCGGTCCGCCATTTTGGATGCCGTCGAGACCTTCAAACAACGTTGGTTAGGTGGAACTAAGCACCGAGAGCTGTGGTTGCAAACCTCACTAGTTACCAACGTGGTTGCGAATGTTCGTGTTTTGGGACACGCCTGTGTCGGTCGCACTATGTTGGGACTATGCTGGTTTACACTATGTTGGTTCAAACTATGTTGGTTCACACTATGTTGGTTCAAACTATGTTGGTTCACACTATGTTGGTTCAAACTATGTTGGTTCACACGAACGAAGGTTTTGAGACACACTTGCGTCGCACCTACATAGTTTGAACCAAGTAAGTTGCTAACAACGTTAGCAACTATGCTTTTGGGAAACGCACCCCAGATTCGTTTTTGCAATATTAAAATTTCACGGAAATTGTTCTCGTTGGAAGTAGGCGTCGACCAGTGTTTTCAATGCGTGAGGGTGAACAGATTTCACAATAAAAAAAAATTGGTTGTAAACGTTAGCATTCTTTAGATAATAGGCAAAATCACATTTTGTACAATTACAGCGCCCCCTATGGACCAAATTGTACGGTACGTACTGTGGTGTTAGAGGTCTTTGTGCTGATCGTGCATGACGTATTTTGTGCAGTTCCCACTTTCTCGGTCCAAGATATTGGCAACTAAAAATCTCAATTTTTGCATATACCTTTATCACTAGGTGGCGCTATGCTTCAAGTGAGTGTTTATGGGCTGGGTCGATACGCCTCTGTAACACCGACATACTAACACAAAATCGTTGTCTTGGGCAAAATTGTTGACGAGTTATTTAACAAAAACTGTTTTTTGACACCTAGCTTCGCCAATAAACATCGCCCCCTATGACGAAATGTCACAAAATTTAGTACACATGAAAAGAAAGCTGTTTAGAGATGGCATGTCAACTTTGACCAAATTTGAGCACTTAAAAGCCAAGATACGGCAATTTGAAGAATTTTAAGCTACGTGTTAAATGTTCATTGACATGTAACTTCGGAACGGTTTATCTCAAGATAAATCTTTTGATAACTTTTTGTCAGCATTGTCTGTAGATGACATATACAAAATTTGGTGAGATTCACATGAACGGCCTATGACGAGTTTGTTCAGATTCGGTTTCGCAATATTAAAATTTCACGGAAATTGTTCTCGTTGGAAGTGGGCGTTGACCAGTGTTTTCAATGCGTGAGCATAAATAGATTTCACGATAAAAAAAAAATTGTTGTAAACGTCAGCATTCTCTAGATAATAGGCAAAATGACATTTTCTACAATTACAGCGCCCCCTATGGACTACATTTTATGGCATGTTCTGTGGTGTTAGAGGTCTTTGTTGTGATCGTGCATGACGTATTTTGTGCAGTTCCCACCTTCTCGGTCCAAGATATTGGCAACTCAAAATCCCAATTTTCACATTTACCCATATCACTAAGTGGCGCTATGCTTCAAGTGAGAGTTTATGGGCTGGGTCAATACATCTCTGTAACACCGACATACTAACACAAAATCGTTGTCTTGGGCAAAATTGTTGACGAGTTATTTAACAAAAACTGTTTTTTGACACCTAGCTTCGCCAATAAACATCGCCCCCTATGACAAAATGTCACAACATTTAGTACACATGAAAAGAAAGGTTTTTAGAGATGGCATGTCAACTTTGACCAAATTTGAGCACTTAAAAGCCAAGATACGCCCATTTGAAGAATTTTAAGCTACGTGTTAAATGTTCATTGACGTGTAACTTCGGAACGGTTTATTTCAAGATAAATCCTTTGATAACTTTTTGTCAGCATTGTCTGTAGATGACATATACCAAATTTGGTGAGATTCACATGAACGGCCTATGAAGAGTTCGTTCAGGGGTGCGTTTCCCAAACAACCAACCAACTTAGCTTTAAACCAACATGGTACGATGCACCGTTGAGCTAACCAACAACCAAAGTGCGACTGTGTCCCAAACACAGTCGTACCTTCATAGTCTGAACCAAGTTGGTTTGAACCAATATAGTCCAAACCACAATGGTTTCCAGATGTGTTCGGACATGCTCGTGCATTGTCGGAAGCAGAGAGAAACAATCCGAAGCAGGCTATGACCTTGTGAATGGAATTTAACAGATGACTAATTATGTAGCCGATTATATATCGCCTAATAATAGGCTATTTCACATGATGTCGGGAATAACTGGGAAATAAACAATAGAAACTGAATAAATCTAACGGTGGAAAGTATCACTGAACCCTACTGCTGGCTTAGTGTCCATTTGTAATATAGCCTAGTGACAGATTTGCAAGACATTTCAGTGATTAAATAAACTTTAACATTGTTTATTGAATGACGCAGACCTCTGGATATGAACACAGATGAGTTGTGACTATGCACGTCTCATAAGCAGCCTAGTTCTAGGCAATACATTAAGCTATAGGAAATCTCCCTGACTTTGAAGTCATGTGGAAGACAAAGTCTATACAATGCTTTTATTTTATTTAAATCACATATACTACGAGCCATCACAGCTAGCCTGATTAAAATAGCTTTCAAAATGCTATTTTGCATAGACACCAGGCGATGTGCCATCTGTAGATGCATGTGCCAGTATGCTACACGCTATCAACATTAGGTTTATTGTTTACAATGTACGTAATGACGGAGGAGCTGGAAGTTTATTTTCACCTTGGCGACCTGCAATTTGAAGTGTATGAACACAAGCCCAAGAATATGCAGGCTGGCATAAATTGGACACACTATGTTAATACGCAACAGGGGAGACACGTTCACCCTGAAATTACGTTAAGAAAAGTAACGTGGCAGTTGAGAATGTCAACAATTTCATGTAGCATTTAAATTATGCATCATCTCGGATTGGAACCAGAGTACTATACAAACACAGGTGTGCATGACCTGCGCTCTACCAACAGCACCACAGAAGCAGCTCCTAGCTTACGGAATTTGGAGGTACTTGAAGGTACGTCACAGCATGAGTCGCTTAAGCCAAACTGCCAAACGAGTTGCAAATATCCTCCTAGATCAATTGTTTTGCTACAACAACGGGATTTTTAGATTCTACACTGTATATTTCTCACCTCGTTTTGTAAAATCTGAGGGATACAACGCCAAACAACGGAGATATTTACAATGATCGAGGATTTCGAGACATTCGGTCCGCCATTTTGGATGCCGTCGAGACCTTCAAACAACGTTGGTTAGGTGGAACTAAGCACCGAGAGCTGTGGTTGCAAACCTCACTAGTTACCAACGTGGTTGCGAATGTTCGTGTTTTGGGACACGCCTGTGTCGGTCGCACTATGTTGGGACTATGCTGGTTTACACTATGTTGGTTCAAACTATGTTGGTTCACACTATGTTGGTTCAAACTATGTTGGTTCACACTATGTTGGTTCAAACTATGTTGGTTCACACGAACGAAGGTTTTGAGACACACTTGCGTCGCACCTACATAGTTTGAACCAAGTAAGTTGCTAACAACGTTAGCAACTATGCTTTTGGGAAACGCACCCCAGATTCGTTTTTGCAATATTAAAATTTCACGGAAATTGTTCTCGTTGGAAGTAGGCGTCGACCAGTGTTTTCAATGCGTGAGGGTGAACAGATTTCACAATAAAAAAAAATTGGTTGTAAACGTTAGCATTCTTTAGATAATAGGCAAAATCACATTTTGTACAATTACAGCGCCCCCTATGGACCAAATTGTACGGTACGTACTGTGGTGTTAGAGGTCTTTGTGCTGATCGTGCATGACGTATTTTGTGCAGTTCCCACTTTCTCGGTCCAAGATATTGGCAACTAAAAATCTCAATTTTTGCATATACCTTTATCACTAGGTGGCGCTATGCTTCAAGTGAGTGTTTATGGGCTGGGTCGATACGCCTCTGTAACACCGACATACTAACACAAAATCGTTGTCTTGGGCAAAATTGTTGACGAGTTATTTAACAAAAACTGTTTTTTGACACCTAGCTTCGCCAATAAACATCGCCCCCTATGACGAAATGTCACAAAATTTAGTACACATGAAAAGAAAGCTGTTTAGAGATGGCATGTCAACTTTGACCAAATTTGAGCACTTAAAAGCCAAGATACGGCAATTTGAAGAATTTTAAGCTACGTGTTAAATGTTCATTGACATGTAACTTCGGAACGGTTTATCTCAAGATAAATCTTTTGATAACTTTTTGTCAGCATTGTCTGTAGATGACATATACAAAATTTGGTGAGATTCACATGAACGGCCTATGACGAGTTTGTTCAGATTCGGTTTCGCAATATTAAAATTTCACGGAAATTGTTCTCGTTGGAAGTGGGCGTTGACCAGTGTTTTCAATGCGTGAGCATAAATAGATTTCACGATAAAAAAAAAATTGTTGTAAACGTCAGCATTCTCTAGATAATAGGCAAAATGACATTTTCTACAATTACAGCGCCCCCTATGGACTACATTTTATGGCATGTTCTGTGGTGTTAGAGGTCTTTGTTGTGATCGTGCATGACGTATTTTGTGCAGTTCCCACCTTCTCGGTCCAAGATATTGGCAACTCAAAATCCCAATTTTCACATTTACCCATATCACTAAGTGGCGCTATGCTTCAAGTGAGAGTTTATGGGCTGGGTCAATACATCTCTGTAACACCGACATACTAACACAAAATCGTTGTCTTGGGCAAAATTGTTGACGAGTTATTTAACAAAAACTGTTTTTTGACACCTAGCTTCGCCAATAAACATCGCCCCCTATGACAAAATGTCACAACATTTAGTACACATGAAAAGAAAGGTTTTTAGAGATGGCATGTCAACTTTGACCAAATTTGAGCACTTAAAAGCCAAGATACGCCCATTTGAAGAATTTTAAGCTACGTGTTAAATGTTCATTGACGTGTAACTTCGGAACGGTTTATTTCAAGATAAATCCTTTGATAACTTTTTGTCAGCATTGTCTGTAGATGACATATACCAAATTTGGTGAGATTCACATGAACGGCCTATGAAGAGTTCGTTCAGGGGTGCGTTTCCCAAACAACCAACCAACTTAGCTTTAAACCAACATGGTACGATGCACCGTTGAGCTAACCAACAACCAAAGTGCGACTGTGTCCCAAACACAGTCGTACCTTCATAGTCTGAACCAAGTTGGTTTGAACCAATATAGTCCAAACCACAATGGTTTCCAGATGTGTTCGGACATGCTCGTGCATTGTCGGAAGCAGAGAGAAACAATCCGAAGCAGGCTATGACCTTGTGAATGGAATTTAACAGATGACTAATTATGTAGCCGATTATATATCGCCTAATAATAGGCTATTTCACATGATGTCGGGAATAACTGGGAAATAAACAATAGAAACTGAATAAATCTAACGGTGGAAAGTATCACTGAACCCTACTGCTGGCTTAGTGTCCATTTGTAATATAGCCTAGTGACAGATTTGCAAGACATTTCAGTGATTAAATAAACTTTAACATTGTTTATTGAATGACGCAGACCTCTGGATATGAACACAGATGAGTTGTGACTATGCACGTCTCATAAGCAGCCTAGTTCTAGGCAATACATTAAGCTATAGGAAATCTCCCTGACTTTGAAGTCATGTGGAAGACAAAGTCTATACAATGCTTTTATTTTATTTAAATCACATATACTACGAGCCATCACAGCTAGCCTGATTAAAATAGCTTTCAAAATGCTATTTTGCATAGACACCAGGCGATGTGCCATCTGTAGATGCATGTGCCAGTATGCTACACGCTATCAACATTAGGTTTATTGTTTACAATGTACGTAATGACGGAGGAGCTGGAAGTTTATTTTCACCTTGGCGACCTGCAATTTGAAGTGTATGAACACAAGCCCAAGAATATGCAGGCTGGCATAAATTGGACACACTATGTTAATACGCAACAGGGGAGACACGTTCACCCTGAAATTACGTTAAGAAAAGTAACGTGGCAGTTGAGAATGTCAACAATTTCATGTAGCATTTAAATTATGCATCATCTCGGATTGGAACCAGAGTACTATACAAACACAGGTGTGCATGACCTGCGCTCTACCAACAGCACCACAGAAGCAGCTCCTAGCTTACGGAATTTGGAGGTACTTGAAGGTACGTCACAGCATGAGTCGCTTAAGCCAAACTGCCAAACGAGTTGCAAATATCCTCCTAGATCAATTGTTTTGCTACAACAACGGGATTTTTAGATTCTACACTGTATATTTCTCACCTCGTTTTGTAAAATCTGAGGGATACAACGCCAAACAACGGAGATATTTACAATGATCGAGGATTTCGAGACATTCGGTCCGCCATTTTGGATGCCGTCGAGACCTTCAAACAACGTTGGTTAGGTGGAACTAAGCACCGAGAGCTGTGGTTGCAAACCTCACTAGTTACCAACGTGGTTGCGAATGTTCGTGTTTTGGGACACGCCTGTGTCGGTCGCACTATGTTGGGACTATGCTGGTTTACACTATGTTGGTTCAAACTATGTTGGTTCACACTATGTTGGTTCAAACTATGTTGGTTCACACTATGTTGGTTCAAACTATGTTGGTTCACACGAACGAAGGTTTTGAGACACACTTGCGTCGCACCTACATAGTTTGAACCAAGTAAGTTGCTAACAACGTTAGCAACTATGCTTTTGGGAAACGCACCCCAGATTCGTTTTTGCAATATTAAAATTTCACGGACATTGTTCTCGTTGGAAGTAGGCGTCGACCAGTGTTTTCAATGCGTGAGGGTGAACAGATTTCACAATAAAAAAAAATTGGTTGTAAACGTTAGCATTCTTTAGATAATAGGCAAAATCACATTTTGTACAATTACAGCGCCCCCTATGGACCAAATTGTACGGTACGTACTGTGGTGTTAGAGGTCTTTGTGCTGATCGTGCATGACGTATTTTGTGCAGTTCCCACTTTCTCGGTCCAAGATATTGGCAACAAAAAATCAAAATTTTTGCATATACCTTTATCACTAGGTGGCGCTATGCTTCAAGTGAGTGTTTATGGGCTGGGTCGATACGCCTCTGTAACACCGACATACTAACACAAAATCGTTGTCTTGGGCAAAATTGTTGACGAGTTATTTAACAAAAACTGTTTTTTGACACCTAGCTTCGCCAATAAACATCGCCCCCTATGACGAAATGTCACAAAATTTAGTACACATGAAAAGAAAGCTGTTTAGAGATGGCATGTCAACTTTGACCAAATTTGAGCACTTAAAAGCCAAGATACGGCAATTTGAAGAATTTTAAGCTACGTGTTAAATGTTCATTGACATGTAACTTCGGAACGGTTTATCTCAAGATAAATCTTTTGATAACTTTTTGTCAGCATTGTCTGTAGATGACATATACAAAATTTGGTGAGATTCACATGAACGGCCTATGACGAGTTTGTTCAGATTCGGTTTCGCAATATTACAATTTCACGGAAATTGTTCTCGTTGGAAGTGGGCGTTGACCAGTGTTTTCAATGCGTGAGCATAAATAGATTTCACGATAAAAAAAAAATTGTTGTAAACGTCAGCATTCTCTAGATAATAGGCAAAATGACATTTTCTACAATTACAGCGCCCCCTATGGACTACATTTTATGGCATGTTCTGTGGTGTTAGAGGTCTTTGTTGTGATCGTGCATGACGTATTTTGTGCAGTTCCCACCTTCTCGGTCCAAGATATTGGCAACTCAAAATCCCAATTTTCACATTTACCCATATCACTAAGTGGCGCTATGCTTCAAGTGAGAGTTTATGGGCTGGGTCAATACATCTCTGTAACACCGACATACTAACACAAAATCGTTGTCTTGGGCAAAATTGTTGACGAGTTATTTAACAAAAACTGTTTTTTGACACCTAGCTTCGCCAATAAACATCGCCCCCTATGACAAAATGTCACAACATTTAGTACACATGAAAAGAAAGGTTTTTAGAGATGGCATGTCAACTTTGACCAAATTTGAGCACTTAAAAGCCAAGATACGGCCATTTGAAGAATTTTAAGCTACGTGTTAAATGTTCATTGACGTGTAACTTCGGAACGGTTTATCTCAAGATAAATCCTTTGATAACTTTTTGTCAGCATTGTCTGTAGATGACATATACCAGATTTGGTGAGATTCACATGAACGGCCTATGACGAGTTCGTTCAGATTCGTTTTAGCAATGTTAAAATTTCACGGAAATTGTTCTTGTTGGAAGTGGGCGTCGACCAGTGTTTTCAATGCGTGATGGTCAATAGATTTCACGATAAAAAAAAAATTGTTGTAAACATTAGCATTCTCTAGATAATAGGCAAAATGACATTTTGTACAATTACAGCGCCCCCTATTGACCAAATTGTATGGCACATGCTGTGGTTATAGAGGTCTTTGTGGTGATCGTACATGACGTAGTTTGCGCAGTTCCCACCTTCTCGGTCCAAGATATTGGCAACTCAATATCCCAATTTTTGCATTTACCCATATCACTAGGTGGCGCTATGCTTCAAGTGAGCGTTTATTGGCTGGGTCGATACGTCTCTGTAACACCGACATATCACAAAAATTTCATGTTGTTGGGTGAAACGTTCACTGAGTTACTCAGCAAAAACTTTTGCCGGTCTCCCCCTCTTTGACGTACGCTGGCACAGCGGGGGGGTGGCCCTGGGGGACCAAAAGCTTCTATTTGCTCGAAATGTTCCAGGGCTACATGCCTACAAAGATTCATGTCCCCCCGAGTTTCAGTGTCCCGGGAATCGTTGACGGACATTCACTGAAAAAAAAGAAAAAAAAAAAAAAAGGGAAAAAAGTTCGCGGCAACTCTATAATGACCGCTTTCGCAAGCTTCGCTAGCGGCGGTCATAATAAGAACCACACAACCAAAACAATAACTAAAATGGATTATCAAGTCTGTAAATAAAATTGCACTTCAAAACAAGTTATTCCGCTCATATAATATATCATGCGATTAGCGGTTAGATTGGTGTAATTATGACATTATACAGTTGCCGCAAACTTTTTTCCCTTTTTTTTTTTTCTTTTTTCTTTTTTTTCTTTTTTTTCAGTGAATGTCCGTCAACGATTCCCGGGACACTGAAACTCATCTACAGACAATGCTGACAAAAAGTTATCAAAGGATTTATCTTGAGATAAACCGTTCCGAAGTTACACGTCAATGAACATTTAACACGTAGCTTAAAATTCTTCAAATGGCCGTATCTTGGCTTTTAATTGCTCAAATTTGGTCAAAGTTGACATGCCATATCTAAACATCTTTCTTTTCATGTGTACTAAATTTTGTGACATTTCCTCATAGGGGGTGATGTTTATCGCCGAAGCTAGGTGTTGAAAAACAGTTTTTGTTAATAAAACTCGTCAACAATTTTGCCCAAGACAACGATTTTGTGTTCGTATGTAGCTGTTACAGAGGCATATATCGACCCAGCCCATAAACTATCACTTGAAGCATAGCGCCACCTAGTGATAAGGGTAAATGCAAAAATTGGGATTTTGAGTTGCCAATACCTTGGACCGAGAAGGTGGGAACTGCGCAAAATACGTCATGCACGATCACCCCAAACACCTCTAACACCACAGAACGTGCCATCAAATTTTCTCCATAGGGGGCACTGTAATTGTACAAAATGTCATTTTGCCTATTATCTAGAGAATGCTAACGTTTACAACCAATTATTTTTTATTGTGAAATCTATTGACCCTCACGCATTGAAAACACTGGTCGACGCCCACTTCCAACGAGAACAATTTCCGTGAAATTTTAACATTGCGAAAACGAATCTGAACGAACTCGTCATAGGCCGTTCATGTGAATCTCACCAAAGTTGGTATATGCCATCTACAGACAATGCTGACAAAAAGTTATCAAAGGATTTATCTTGAGATAAACCGTTCCGAAGTTACACGTCAATGAACAAATAACACGTAGCTTAAAATTCTTCAAATGGCCGTATCTTGGCTTTTAATTGCTCAAATTTGGTCAAAGTTGACATGCCATCTCTAAGCAGCTTTCTTTTCATGTGTACTAAATTTTGTGACATTTCGTCATAGGGGGCGATGTTTATTGGCGAAGCTATGTGTCAAAAAACAGTTTTTATTAAAAAACTCGTCAACAATTTTGCCCAAGACAACGATTTTGTGTTAGTATGTCGGTGTTACAGAGATGTATCGACCCAGCCCATAAACTCTCACTTGAAGCATAGCGCCACCTAGTGATATGGGTAAATGCAAAAATTGGGATTTTGAGTTGCCAATATCTTGGACCGAGAAGGTGGGAACTACGCAAAATACGTCATGCACGATCACCACAAAGACCTCTAACACCACAGAACGTGCCATAAAATTTGGTCCATAGGGGACGCTGTAATTGCAGAAAATGTCATTTTGCCTATTATCTAGAGAATGCTTACGTTTACAACATTTTTTTTTTATCGTGAAATCTGTTGACCCTCACGCATTGAAAACACTGGTCGACGCCCACTTCCAACGAGAACAATTTCCGTGAAATTTTAATATTGCGAAAACAAATCTGAACGAACTCGTCATAGGCCGTTCATGTGAATCTCACCAAATTTGGTATATGTCATCTACAGACAATGCTGACAAAAAGTTATCAAAGGATTTGTCTTGAGATAAACCGTTCCGAAGTTACACGTCAATGAACATTTAACACGTAGCTTTAAATTCTTCAAATGGCCGTATCTTGGCTTTTAATTGCTCAAATTTGGTCAAAGTTGACATACCATCTCTAAACAGCTTTCTTTTCATGTGTACTAAATTTTGTGACATTTCGTCATAGGGGGCGATGTTTATTGGCGAAGCTAGGTGTCAAAAAACAGTTTTTGTTAAAAAATTTGTCAACAATTTTGCCCAAGACAACGATTTTGTGTTAGTATGTCGGTGTTACAGAGATGTATCGACCCAGCCCATAAACTCTCACTTGAAGCATAGCGCCACCTAGTTACTGTATATGGGTAAATGCAAAAGTTGGGATTTTGAGTTGCTAATATCTTGGACCGAGAAGGTGGGAACTGCGCAAAATACGTCATGCACGATCACCACAAAGACCTCTAACACCACAGAACGTGCCATAAAATTTGGTCCATAGGGGGCACTGTAATTGTAGAAAATGTCATTTTGCCTATTATCTAGAGAATACTTACGTTTACAACAAAAAAAATTTTATCATGAAATCTGTTGACCCTCACGCATTGAAAACACTGGTCGACGCCCACTTCCAACGAGAACAATTTCCGTGAAATTTTAATATTGCGAAAACGAATCTGAACAAACTCGTCATAGGCCGTTCATGTGAATCTCACCAAATTTGGTATATGTCATCTACAGACAATGCTGACAAAAAGTTATCAAAGGATTTATCTTGAGATAAACCGTTCCGAAGTTACACGTCAATGAACATTTAACACGTAGCTTAAAATTCTTCAAATGGCCGTATCTTGGCTTTTAATTGCTCAAATTTGGTCAAAGTTGACATGCCATATCTAAACATCTTTCTTTTCATGTGTACTAAATTTTGTGACATTTCCTCATAGGGGGTGATGTTTATCGCCGAAGCTAGGTGTTGAAAAACAGTTTTTGTTAATAAAACTCGTCAACAATTTTGCCCAAGACAACGATTTTGTGTTCGTATGTAGGTGTTACAGAGGCATATATCGACCCAGCCCATAAACTATCACTTGAAGCATAGCGCCACCTAGTGATAAGGGTAAATGCAAAAATTGGGATTTTGAGTTGCCAATATCTTGGACCGAGAAGGTGGGAACTGCACAAAATACATCATGCACGATCACCACAAAGACCTCTAACACCACAGAGCATGCCATAAAATTTGGTCCACAGGGGGCGCTGTAATTGTACAAAATCTCATTTTGCCGATTCCTTGCCTTCACAAATCAGTCCTACACACTACACATTCAAAACCCACATCCATGCCCACTTCCAGGAAATCATTTCCACAGGAATTCTCACCTCACAACACTGCTCTACCACACACTCATCACACCAACAGTTCCCACATTTCAATATACTGCGGCGGTCATACCATGTACCGCTATGCGGTACATCTAGTTGCAAAAGGCCTGGCTGTGCCCCTGGCCCTGCTGTTAATAATACTGCACTATCCGTTAACATTTGCCATGTTGTGGTGGAAAGCAAGCAGCTCTGCGATGCCTAGGATGTTAATCAAACACTGTGCCACAGCTGTTGAGGAAAACAAACACCGGAGACTGTGGCACCTCTGGTCACAGCCAAAAGAAGTAATGGTCATATCGCCTTAAGCTGCATTTCAGGATAAAAAAGTTGTTCATTTTGCATAAAATCACTTTAAAGGTCGAGGTCACATTGTTTTATCTTCAGAAGGAAGGGTGTGTGTGTGTGTGTGAGTGAGAGAGAGAGAGACAGAGAGACATAGAGGGAGAGAGAGAGAGAGAGAGAGAGAGAGAGAGAAAGAGAGAGAGAGCATGCTTGCATGCATGCGTGGGTGTGTGTCTGTAAAGGAATGACAAAAAGGAGAGAGAGAGAGAGAGAGAGGGACAAAGACCAGTTCTTGTGAGGGAATGAATAGTAGACCGCTGGGATCTTGGGACATTTCCTCCAATTGAAATTGGGTCCCCACCTTTTTAAACAAACACAGGATGCACAGCTAGATTTATCTACACTTCCCAGGCTGTTTGGCGCCACAGCAGATGGTAGCCTGCATAAGACAATTTTTCAGTGGAACAGTCAAACGATACTGAATGATAATTGGCAGAATTGTTAATTTGTGTTTTAAAGGAAATTACTCTAACTTTCCTAAACTTACCATTTTGTTTCTTAACTTTATGAAATGCAGAGCTTTCAGTCCTGGCTTCAGAAAGTTAAAACAGTCATACTCCTTCTGCCTGCACTTATCACAGGTCATGTCACTAATTAGCTGAGCTACCTGATCTGTGTGCTCATTAGGCTCAGCTGGTTTAGGAATTTTACTGCGTCAAATATAAGACAGGGTTTTTCCTTTCTGAAGCCTGGACTGACACCTCTGATGAAATCGAGTGTCTTGCATGCAAGGTTACACTGGATGTACCACCCATCCTTTTATAATTTCCTCTGCTAACTGGGGTCGGCGGTCAAGGCTATAGGCTATGTGTGTTTTCCTTTCTTTGAAGATGTTTTATATGTATAATGTACTTGACTTCATGAGAAAGGTGCCTTATCTCAGTTTATTCCCCTAAATTAGTGATTTAGCCTATGTCTTACAGGTTTATGTTCGTAATTAATTGAAATACTGTTAGAGATGTGTGTTAAATAATCAATTCAGTCAATCAGCGTATTGAGGCTGAAAGCCAGAAAACTCTCTCTCTCTCAAACAAATTAATTTGAAAGACCAATGGGTTATACATGCTTTAGTACCTGTATTTTACTTAATTTACCAGTCTGTGGTGAGTAATATTTTCAGAATGATGTGATGTCAACAACACATCTGGAAAAGACCTCACAAAGAATAGCCTCTTTGTTCTCGGAAAGGAACTCGCGTTGAGACAAAAGAAACCTGCTGCTAGATATTATTTCCGTTTTAGGTAATCCACAAAACAGGATGTTGCCCTTTGAATAAACTATTCATTCACTGGGTCTTAGGATGTGTAACCTCTGTGTTCCCAGCAGTAGTCTATAATGCGCCACAAATATAGCTCCACTTGAACCTACATAAATATTAAGCTACCAATTTAGACGGAGTAAAATGTTCTCGTTGTTTTTACTGTACTCCGTTTTTGTTCCATGTGAATTAGTCTCTTCACAAACGGCAACAGTGTGTCTCCCAAAGGCTTGCTTCACTTTGTATCGTGAAACACTCCCGTTTCAGGAGGCTGCGAAGAAGTGTGAGGATCACGGGGGTCATGTAGTTACAATTCGAGATAAAAATGAATCGGCCGATATGAAATTTGTTGTTTCGCAGCTTGGTGAAAATGACAGTCAGTTTTGGATCGGACTTATGTTACCAAAAGGTAATTGCACGTCACCTAATTTAAATTTAAAAGGTTTTAAATGGATACACGGGGCAATGGAGTCACATTATTCGAACTGGAAAAAAGAACCAGAGACAACTTGCACAGAAGAGCGTTGCGTGGTTGTTCAGACATCATCCAGCCTTGAGCTCAAATGGATGGACATATCTTGCAAAGGACAACATTTTTACTTGTGTCGTAATTACTTCAAGGGAATGTGCCCGACCCTTTCAGCGATGGAATCCTGGCATGTACAGTACCGTGTCCCATTTTCGGATTCTCCTTTTAACCAAGATGCTTTCCCGGTTTGGCCTCATGGGACCTATGCTACGATAGTGTGTGGGTCTGAATATCATTATACGGTTTGTAAAGACATAGACGGTGTATATACATGGTCAAATCCAGGTCAGTTTTGCAATGATCATCCGCGTTGTGACCACTTGAATGGGGGATGCACTCAATTGTGTGTTGCAGATAAATTAGGAGTTCGTTGCGGGTGCCGGGACGGGTATCAACTCGGGGATGACGGAATCTCGTGCACCCTAAAAAATTGGTGTGACACTGCACCATGCAAGTACAAGTGCCTGATAAAGTCATCGGGATTCATATGCGCGTGTCCAGATGGATTTCAGTTGGCGGCAGACCAGATAAGCTGCGTTGACGTTGATGAATGTTCCGTGTCACACAATTGTGGCGAGAACGTATGCCACAATACCAATGGAAGTTACACCTGTCAATGCAAGGAGGGCTTACGTTTGGTGGACGGACAGTGTCAAGATATCGACGAGTGTGTTCAATCTAGATGCCCCCAAGGCTGCCTAAACTCGTTGGGGTCATTCTCATGTTACTGCTACTCGGGGTACCGGCCCTCAAATGGAGGCTTGTCATGTGTTGACATTGACGAATGTCTCGCAAATCGTTGTGAGGACAAATGTAGTAACACATTGGGGAGTTTTGTGTGCTCTTGTAGGCCAAATATGAAATTGGCCACCAATGGAATATCTTGCATCCCTGACCAATCTGAGGGTCCCAGTACTACATCACAAGACAGCAACATAACCCAGACTCCGTTTCAAGTGCCACAGGTCACGTCTAGTCCTGTGGTTATGCATTCGCCTACCTCATCTTCGGACAACTCATCTATCCGTTCAACTACGCACACATCATTTGGCAGCACCAGCGACCGAGTGTCAGTCGGTGATTCCTTGGTGTTTTACTGTATTTTAGCATCGGTGATACCGCTAATTATTTTGATTTTTATAACTGCTCTTATTGTCATTTACCGTTGCAATCGATCAAAAAACCATGACAAGAAGCAAAGTCCAACCGCTGACAGTTATTGTTGGGTTTCTTCAGACCCGTGCCAGATAAAATACACCATTTAAGTTAAGAACGGTGTGTTTTACGAGCTCCTCCTTCATTTTATGACGGTGGTAGTCTACATGACAATTCAAGTGTAAACCCCATGTATGATATGCTATGTGTACTACTTTGTCTTTATTCCTGCCTGGTTGTAAAGGCTCTGACACTGTGCACCAGCACAGGCCTAAGTGATGTCAGCATTACCGTTCGGAGAGAGAACGATGGCGTTTCTTTGTTTTATCCTTGTGGTTCTGTTGTCTTTCTCACTAATATAAACACTGCAAAGTAAATGCTATTTTGCAAAGGTGTGTGCTATGTTTTGGGTGTGCGTTTGCAGAGTTAATTGTATGTTTTTAATACACTACAGTTTCATTCATAGTTACAAGTTTTAAATGGAATGAAATGTAATGGTCTAACAGATTACAAGTCTTGGGGAAACTGGTTTGTCATTGGGAAATCAGACAACTGCGAGCAACAAATTAACCCATTACACCTGCAGTCATACTTACAGATGTGATGTTGGTTTTTTTATTTTGTCTGGTTGTCTTTTTATTTAAAAGCAACTGCATTTGTTTTAGATATCAAACATGTTTAAGATTTGATGTAGGCCCCATCTTTAGGGTGGATACACTTCAAATGAAAGAAACAAGCATAACTTTGGAAATAAGAACACTAATTGTATTTCATGTTAGACATTGTCTTAGGTTTGTTGTATGCTCCATGTTTTAAACAAATCTTAACTTTGTAATATTTAAAGTTCTGACTGCCTTGTTATCTATGGACATTAACTTGTGCTTATACTTTCATTATAGGCCTACTTTAGTAAACTTTACATTTAATGAAAGTTTACTTGTTAAACTTCAGTACATTAAATATAGTTAAAGGGTAGTTTTATTTTTTTCCAGAGTGGCATTCTAGTGGGTGACTTCTGACAAAGTAATATTTTGTAGGGTGTCTGTATTTCTACTCAAGTATGACTGTCAGATAGCCTACTTTACAACACTGATATTCTGGTATTCGAGACGTAACTAAAACACTGAATGAAATTGAGTCTCCCTTAATAACTGTAAACAAGGCATGGTTTGTATAGGGGTTAATCCTCAGAATTCTCTGCTCTGTTCTGACGTCTACAATTTCCTTCCTCAGAAAGGCTCAGGATATGCCAGTGTGCCATTCAAATAGGAACATTACTTTGCTTCAGGCTGTAAGTCACGTTAGTAAATCGAAATGCTCTGACAATTTACTCCACTTGGCAACGACTGCGAACTGAAGCGCGAAGAACAATGGAATTTACTTTCTCTGTTAAAGTGAGTATTTTTATTGCGTTGTTTTCTTGCAGTAGCGCTGTAACGCGTAACTGCAGATGCAACAACAAAGTCTGTAAAGCTGCGTTTCAGTTTCCTTCTAATTTCCAAACAGCTAAGCAACTCTGCCAAGACATGGGGGGGCAGTTAATTACAGTGCCTTCGAAAGCCATGAATGATGAGCTTAAAGACTTGCTTGAGAAATTGAACGGGGATTTTTGGATTGGTTTGCGTCTACCCCACGGCCAGTGTACAGATGTCACGTCGCCCTTAAAAGGCTACAGGTGGACGTCTGATCTTCAAACCACTGAGTTCACTAACTGGAAAGGCAACAAGACTGTTTGCTCATCGGGATGTGTGTCGGTGTCAGATGACCTGACATGGACTGAGCAGTTATGTAAGCACAAAAGTGATGGTTTTTTGTGTGAAAATGTCCGGGAAGATGAATGTTCCAGCCTCATAATGGAGAAGAAGCAAAGTATCGTCTACCATCACCGGCTTGCTTGTTTATCAGGCATATGTGAACACCACTGTAATTTGATAAGTGGTGACTCGTTTCGGTGTTCTTGTTTGCCGGGTTTTTTAATCAGTAAGGAAGACCAACGGCGTTGCGTCCTCAACAGATGTATGTCCGAGCGCTGTGAGTGTGAGCGCAAGAAAAGCTGCACGTGCCAGGACGGTTACCTATTGCACGAAGAAAATGCTGCGACACTTTGTGAGGATATAAACGAATGTGAACATGGACACTGCGACCATTTTTGTTATAACACACTCGGCAGTTACGAGTGTTCGTGCCAAAATGGTTTTAGACTTGTGGGAAGTGATAAGTGTGTAAAAATTAAGTTTGATAGTAATGAAATTGATAGTAGTATTGACTGGGCAACTCATAGCCCTAGTGTATCATTTACTCCTTCTTTGAATTACACGCGACATGCATCCGTAGGAGGTCCAGGCAAGTTCATTGGTGTAATTGTTTTCATCGTTGTTGGAATTGTTGGAATTATATTTTTTGTACGTTACTGGAATCAAAAAACAGACGAACCCAGCACCAGCTTAACATCCAATAAAGACGATGTGTAAGTTAATGTGTAAATATGTAAAGGTACAGCTCAAGGGTCTTTGTTGGAATTTTCACTTCAATGCCAGATCTGAGTAAAACCTTTTTTTTACATTAGTGTGCAGATTCTCCAATCTTTCTTCAGTTGACATGGATTGGGTCACGTCAGCTGAGGCCGTGTAACAGCTGCCCAAGCCCAACAAGTCTATTTGCTAATGTTTATGTCTGCGTATGTGTTGTTTGAGCCAATCAAAATATGACCTCTTTTTCATTGTATTGATGGCGTCTGTGAGGGGCACTATAACCAAAAGTCTTTAAAAAATCTCAGTTTCTCATATCAGTTTAAAGTAAGTGGACTATAGCCTAGATAGAACATCTTAACTGAAAGGGAACAAACTGATTTGTTTGAATCAGATAGCCTACGTCCTTAGTTATTTATGCTCTTTGTAATAAGCAAAGAACTGACCAAACCTAAAGTTCCCCGTTTGCTGAATGACAATTACAACTGATATAGATTTCTGCTGAGCTGTGATGAAGTGTGTCTATCTGGGGTTTTGTCAAAAAGGCCTAGTATTTCCCTTGTTTAGAATGTACATCATTATCCCCATAATTTGCATCTAGGCCTATTGGGTTTTAAAATTGCACAACCCTGTAAAAGGTGACATTGAAGCCTTTGCTGAGAGAGAGGGGTTGACAAGTTTTCAAGTCTGTGTCATGGGGTAGACATTTAGGTGTGTCCCTCTGAGATCTGTGTGGGTGGGAGATTGGGTGGGTCAGCTACAAACTGAGATTCATCAGACCTGATGATGGATAACTAACAGTTATTGGCCGGGTTTCCCAATAAAGAACCTTCTTAACGGCAGGTCTTCTTAGGCTAAGAAGCATTTTGGGAAACGCGGTTGCTTCTTACGGGAGCCTTAAGAAGGGTCTTAAGTAGTACTTAGCGCTAAGAACGTCTTAACTGCGTTTGGGAAACCCGGCCATTAGCTGTTCACATTTTTGAAACACCCCCTTTTTTAACAAACTCACATGCTACAAAAACACACAGGCAAAAATGTCCTATACATTCAAAAGAACTCCACTAAAAACACTGTACACAGTAATAAGCCCATCAGGGTTGTAAAGCTATCAAACACTTTTCCTTGTGACCAACATTGTTTTACACTGTGCTGTGTACAAAAAAGCTAAAACAAAAACAGTAGGCTTGGGTTTTATCAAACCTTTCATGCCCCCGTGTTTTCCTGACATAATACCCCGTTTTGTCAGTATTTAGGAATTTAAAAAGTATGTGTTATCTCATACGCATGGTTCATGAGATCGGGTTGCAACCAGTAAGTATGACCAAATTTAATCACTATAAGTCAGACAACTAGCATCTAAAGTAGCCCTGAAGGGTTTATTATTCTGAAGTGTGGTTTGTTTATTGTCAGTATAATATGGAATGCAAAAAAAACTGCTTCTTTTGTATCAACCAGAGGATTTCTCTACCATTGTGGTGTTGGCCAGCTAATTCAGTAAAGCTCACTGTGACTTGTATTGGCTATGGTATTAAAAGTAATGTTTTTATGATTTGAAAAATACCCCAAAATACAGTATTTTCAAAATACCGTTCATAATTTTCAGGCAATGTAGTTGTCTTGTTCACAGTCTTAGTAAATATAATACAGCCATGAATTATGACTTGATAATTATAATTCTGCCATCAGAGCACACTACATCATCACCATGATGGGGTCTGTGTGTCAGCCATTAAGTCCTATTATTGTACAACGCTGTCCAAATGTCTTGTCAAACAAAATCAGATATGTGATGACAACTACAAGGTGTTGCCTTTGCTGCCATTGATTTCTTTCCCACGACACAGTAATAGTATCTTCATTGCAAACAGCAGTTTGATTAGTCATGGTTTATGTGTCATTTTTTTTCTCCTGCATGAAACAACTGACAACGAGGTAACAAAATGAGATGCAGTCAGTACATTCGGCAACCTCACCAATAGATGACACAAAACAACACACTGTAGATTTAGTGATAATAATACAAAACAGCTTACTGTAGCTTTAATTTCATAATACTTTGACATTTATTAATTTCATGACAAAAATGCACTGAGACAGACTCCGTCACGGTGATGATATAGTGCCCTCTGATGGAGGAATCTGAATTATCAAGTCATAATCCATAATGGCTGTATTATATTTCATAAGACTGTATTTCACACTGTCTGCCAACCAATGGGTAGAAGAGCTGCTTGTATAAATCTTCAGTCAATGGTTACCTTACTTGGATTTCAAACTTGTCCCTTGTCTAAAGTGGCAGAGCACAGGAAGGCTCACACACCATGAGTCCCAAAACTGTATTGCTGTGTCTTGACCGACCACCTCTGCACAGAGAATGAGATACAGTTAGTATATTCACAGACAGACAGACAGACAGACAGACAGACCACACACACACACACACACACACACACACACACCTTCAATCACACCCTCCCCACCTCTCTAATGTATACATTGATACACACAGACTGGTAACTGTCATACAAAAAAAATAGAGGGGGGGGGGGGGGGGGGGGCAACTCTTTCAGAATGGAATATAAACAGATTATGATATTTTAACTAAACTAAAGTGTTAAAAATAAGACATTGGATAACAACATTTAACATCAAAACAAATGTTCGTGTATTGCCTATACATACCTTATGACATTGTGATACATACAATGGAGAGATGCGATCTAGGACATGAGAAAATTGGCTTTTTGAATCTAACTCGGTTACAGAACGGTTAAATAGGTGTAGTAGATAGTAGTTTAATTTCTGCTGGAATAAGTCTGTCAGGGTCTGTTTGGCTCTTGGAGACTGAAGCTTTCATGGTAGTGCTCATGTACTGTCATAGGGTGCGCCTGTGTGCGCCGGTGCATGTGCGTGTTAAAGCAAACGGTCATGTGCAATGACCGAAGTAGCCTAACCTAAAGGCTTCAGCCTAGTTAGAACTCAGCGCCGGAGCTCGCTAAAGATAGGCTACGCAAAGTGCAATGAGCACCCATCTGCAGCCTACTAGTCGTTGATTTCAATGTTTCGACCTTGCG
This sequence comes from Coilia nasus, assembly GCA_027475355.1. Classification (NCBI taxonomy): domain Eukaryota; kingdom Metazoa; phylum Chordata; class Actinopteri; order Clupeiformes; family Engraulidae; genus Coilia; species Coilia nasus. The sequence continues at coordinate 30,926,186 of CM050205.1, read as the reverse complement.
TTGGTGAGGGGTGGAGCACGGATGCAGTATTATGGAGATGACGCATTTTCCTTCGGACGATAGGGTATGAAATTATAGGCCACTGTTTGTCTACATATCGTGGTTTCAAAGGTCTTGCAGATGTTCCGCATTCGAACCTGATTTAGCCTACTGTTAACGCTTAAACTGTAAATATGGGGAGGATCACTCCGTCGCATTTATATGAGCCGCAAGCTTACGGAATTCCGAGCTCTGCTACTAGATATCACCGCCCTAGTTATGTTTTAACTTGAATGTAAAGACGAATTTTGTACATGGTGAAAGATGTATCATCATGTCATTATGTTAAACGAGCCATTTTTACTTCGATGCAACCTCCTCCGAATACAGTTTTGTTTGGCTGCAGCCGTCCTTCTACATGAAGTGTTGACAGCTTCAGACGTAACCATAGGTAAGGCTCTTCGGTTGTAATCTTGCTTAGGGTAGGGGGTAGTAGCCTAACCTATTGACAAAGGTGTTTTAAGCTGTAGTGAAACATGCATGCTGTTATTGTATTAGCCTGCTATTACTATGATTCTTGGTGAATGGATTTAGATAATACTCTGATTAGGGTTGTGCATGGTCCTGTAAATCAGCTAATCAAAACTGTCGTATGCAGAGCAGGTTATTGAAGTCTGTAGCCTACATTTGTTTGGTCTGGCACTTTCAGTGTATTGAACAAAAGCAGATAGCAGATACAGTGTTCACATCAAATGAAAAAAAACTATATATTAAGCTACTTTTATTGGAAATAACCCTTGTTTTAGTGAAATAAACAGTAGATAGGCCTATAAGTAGATCAGCATGGTGCTGGAGGAAAAAATCTGTACCGAAAAGTAATGACATAACAGACCAAGAGAATTGTATGAAATGCAAATTCAGGTTGGGGCTAAAAGAAAATAATTGTGTGTAATAAAAATAAAGAATAGTTTATGTAAAGGATATCTTATGATAGCGGTGTGTAACAGTTTTCCTATTTTTTAATTCTTATCCCTAGTTAAGGCCTAAAGGCCATAAAATGAGCTGTACGAATATAAAACTGCAAACCTTATGACAAGCATCTGACAGTGGTCTGGTGAGCTGACCTTTGGACAGAGTATTGTTGCATTACTCTTCCAGCAAAGTAGCACAGTGTTAGATAATGAAGGTTTTTATGACTCCAGACTTCAGTAAAAGACAGTCCTTATTACTCTGCAAAAACAGACAAATACATTTGTCAAAATAAGCATTTAAGGTAAATGAATTAAATAAAAACATTATGTGTACTTGTTTCTCTTCCAAATGAAGGTAGAAATTAATAAATACAATGAAAAAGCATTATTCAATTAAAAATTACACTACAACCCAGTAGCACAAATTTAAACCAGCAGTTTAATCAGCTGATTCTAATTAGCACAACTCTTCAGCCAGATAGTTGAGTTAATTATAGAAATCTCCTCTATTAAGTGCACAGGTAGAACCTGATCATTTGGAATATGTGGTACTGGATTGTACCTTCTGAATTTGGGTTGGGTACTTTGGGTAGACAAACTATTGAATCACTTAACACCAAAGCTTTCAATCCCATCTTCAAAAAGTAAAAGTCCTACCTTGTATTCCTTCTGCCTGTGAACTTAACACAGGTGATTAGCTGATCTACCTGTCTGATGATTTGTGTGCCCATTAAGATTGGGTGGTTTGGGAAATGGTTGGATCAAATATGTGGAAGGGATTTTACTTCCTGAAGCTGGGCCTAACATTTCTGCTTACTACAGGTTGCTAACCAACATCCTTACAAAACCTTAGCCTGGGAGGTGGGCTCGCATGCTGGTAAGGATAGTGTCTGATAGGTATGACGTCAGGAGTCAGGAGCCAGTGAATGGGGTGCATTTACTACTCAGCCTGAAAATAAAAAAATAAAATGTTTTTGTCCTTTTCTAAAGCAACCATAAAAGTACAGGTATAAAAGGCCTGTCTGTGGTTTAGGTGTCTGATTGGTGTAAGAAGGACTCATTGTTCATAAAAATCAAGGTTCATAAAAAGTGGCTCCTTCTCCTTCTCAGTGAGTTCAAAACCAGTTATATGTTTAGGTGTAGTTTAGTATGTAATCAAAAGTGACTAATAGATTACAGATCTCTAACATAAAAGTCATTGACATATTTCACATGAAGAGTCTGTGCTGTCTTTTTTTCCAGGCCAGCAGTTCTGTGTGGACCCTGGCTTCATTGAACATGGCAGCCGCACCCCCGTTTCAGGTGTGTTCTTTGTCAACGCGGTGGCCAGGTTCCGCTGTATCGAAGGGTACCGACTCAAGGGGCCAGCGAAGATCGTTTGTACCCGCTTCCATAATGGATCCGCTGGCTGGAGACCCAACCACAGACCAGTGTGCCTACTAGAAGGTCAGCAACATTTGATCCTCTATCCTCTGGCAACTAATGTGATTTAAATAAAATCAGCTATTTCTGGATGGGCAGTAAAAAGTGCTGCTTAGAACCAAGTTAAAAATGTTTACAAATATAATAATATAATAAAAAAAATATATATTTAGGCAATGTGCTGATTGAATTACATCACTTTAACTTACACTTTTTAGCCTACATTATTTTCACTAACATATGGTCACGATATACAAAAATAGTTCAAGAAAAACAGTGCAAGTAAAAAAAAAATGCAAAAAATCGGCTTTACACAGCACTTTTTAGAGTGTGTCCTCGGGCTCTACTGTGATTGAAGTAAAATCAACTATTTCCTGTCTTGGTTCCTGATTGCAACATTTCTGTCCCGTAGACTGTCTTCCTCCCTACATCGAAGATGCTGATGTGTCCAATCACACGTACAGACCTGGAGATATTCTGAGTGTCAGCTGTCATGAAGGGTTTCAGATTCGCTACCCTGACATGGACAACATGGTGTCAATTTGTCAAGACGATGGGACCTGGGACAACCAACCCACCTGCCAAGGTGCTTCCCTTTAGGAATCAATGTGGTTTGACTGCACAGTAGGGCTGGGCTCAAAATACTGATTTTGTGAAATGTATATTGTGGCGTACGCATGTATCGATATGTATAGATACAGTTGCTGTTGTATTGATAATGCATTCATGAGCAACTAAAATCATATGTCCTTGCAAGTAATTTTTTACTGTAACTTAATAACTGTGAGATTTGAATGTAGAATTGTACATTTGTACCAACATTGCTTTTTAAGGTCTTTGGGATTGAAGTGTTGTTAAGTTGTGCATGCCTTTGCACTTTGACTTTGATATCATGTTGCATTTGAAGAGGTATTACAGAGAATTCTATTTTTGATATGGTCATTATTCACAATCAGCATGTATTGTGATAAATATGATATTATGGCACTAGTTGTATTACGAGGTTGCAGAAAATGCCATTCCTATTGTAGAGTCTAAATTCCCACCACATGACAGTTTTATACTGTCCAGAGAGGAGCACGGTCATTTTGTTCTCTGTATTGATTTCAACCAGTGCAATGCATACTTGTCTTATTCATCTGATCTGTCTGACTTGCAGGCTGCTTGAGACCACTGATCAACCCACATAGCTACATGACAAACCTGTCAGAAACACAGTTCTCTGTTCCAGTAGGGACAGTGGTCCAATACCACTGTTTCCCTGGTTACAAACTAGAAGGTGCAGAAACCATGGAATGCATGTATAATCTCATCTGGTCCAGTACACCACCCAGGTGCCTTGATGTGGAGGGTAAGTGTGTGTGTGGATGTGTGTATGTGTGTGTAATGTCTTTAAAGGACATTATGTATGGGACCACAGTTTTGTGTAAGTAAAAAGTAGATGCAGATACATGTCAGATACAGACATTGATTGTGTAAAGAACAGTGTGATAGACTCCTATAACATGAGGTTGACCAGGCAATGACGTAGACAAAAAAGCTTTGTATTCATGTTCATGAATTTGGATGTGTCAGGTGTACCGTTTACCTAATTATCAATGTCTTATTTTAAAGTGTAATTTTGTGCATTCTGACAAGAACATCTGAATGTGTTAAGTATAGTTAATAGCATGTGACATCACTGTGATGTGTGGTCAGAATTTGTAGGGTTAAGTTAAACAAAACAGAATTGTAACAAAACGTGAACAGTTACAGCAACAGATATCAAAATAATACTTGTAAAAATGACTTTCAATGAAATTTCATGAATAAAAGCTACACATTTGTTAAATTATTCTCTCATGTCACAGTGTGTCCTCTGCCGCCAATGTTAGAACACGGAGATTACATGTGCCACCCACAACCTTGTGACCGATACATCCATGGGACAGTGGTCGAGTTTTACTGTGACCCTGGCTACTCTCTCGCAAACGATTACAAGTACATCACTTGTCAGTATGGAGAATGGTTTCCCCACCTGCAAATCTACTGTATTAAAACTGGTAGGTTACTACACACCTCCTTTAGAAATGCCCTGTACATTTACTGACAAGATTTATTAATTCAATCACACAACATTTTGACCAAGAAGGGCTTCACCAGGTGCACCTACTGAAAACCTTCTGGGTTGAAATGTTATGCGATGAAATCACTTTGTTGAGCACAGAAAAAGTACTGTGTATGTCTATACCTATTCACATCGGCACATTTAAAAAACATTTAAATGTGCCCGCACTTTCACTTCTTTGACATTGATTTATTCACATTTCGATTTAGTAACCACAGTTCACCCCTGTAACTGTTTTCACCTTTTTCACCGTGTAGAGGCAACATGGCCTGGCTTCCAGGACACGCTGCTGACGAAATGGAGAGTGGGGGCGTTCACGGCCTCCGGTGTGCTTCTGGCTCTGCTTCTGGTCATGATACTGAAGGTGTTGCAGTTCCAGTGCAAGCCTCAGTGGAGTCTACGGTAAGGGACGGTTGCTTTGTACTTTGGGTGCCACTTCTGGGGGATTCCAAATGATGCTCTTTAATGACTAGATCTAACACCTTTTCTGAGTGAACATACCTAGGTGAGTGATTAAACCTGCTTTCTGGAGTACAACCGAGCACTATAACTCATAAGCTTAGTCTCACTCTTATTTGGGCAGTGGTGGTCTGGTTAGGGAACTGGCTGGGGAAGTGAACCTGTGACCAAAGGGTCTCAGGTTCAAATACACTTGACTGCCAAGGGGTGCCAGTGACAGAGGTACCCTTTGGCAAGGTCCCGTCCCCACACATTCCCCCCTGAGTGCTGTCCATGGCTGCCCCCTGCTCATGTGTGTGATGGTTTACATGCAGAGATTTATTGCATTGTGTGCTGCGTTGTGCTGTTATCAGAATAATCAAGGGAAATTGCTTTCACTTTCATTTGAATAGGGATCAAGACCAGGATCTCCGAGATCAGAGTATCGTAGTGGTGGATGGTGTCCCAGTGCTACTCCCTACTTACGAGGAAGCAGTAAGCAGTGCAGCAGTCCCACCTCCAAGAATAGCGCCTCCTGTCAGTCTCGGGGAAATACTGCAGGCTGATGAGCCGCAGCCTCCTGAGTACCCAGGACACAGTGAGACTCCGAGCAGAGCTCCTATAGATACCAGCGAATGTGAGACCTACGAGAGCATGTCAGACAACTCGGAGTGTGTCCAGAGTACCCAGGCCTCGTCGTCAAACGCAGGTGGGGTAAATAACCCTTCAGAGAGAACCAATGTGGTCTCCTCCATAGAAGGGACAGCCTCGACTAGCCCCAGCGTTGACATTGCTGATGGTAAGGTTCCTGTATTCTGTCTGCCCCTCAGCATGTCAACAAGTTCATTGTCACACATCTGTAGGTCATACCTGTCAGAAAGTGTCGATGAAGTTAAAGCATTGCCATAAACCCAAAGTAATTCACAGCAGTCAGTGCATTTCTGGATATTCTTGGAGTTACATGTGGATACGTTGGTTTCAAATTCAGTAGTATTTTAAAAAATAATGACTCTCTGGAATAACAGTATTTTTTTTTTCATGACATTTCACATTTTTGGTTTCCTTCAAACGTGCCAATTTTTAAAAATGATAATTCCATCTACAAAAGTTAAATGCTGATAATTTACACTTTTTCCACGCAATACATTTTTTTTACAAGTTTTACAGAATGACTACCCAGATTATAGAGCAAATCCAAAGTGCTGTTTGCTCTTACCAGTTTTCCTTTTTCCAGAAATCCCTCTGGTGGAAGATGGAACTGATGAAAGCTGATGCGACTGCGATGACTCTAAACAGACTTTTGTGACATTTCCAATACAGTAATTATAAAATCACATGACATATGTTTTGGTTGAACACATGAAGACTGTTCCCTCTATCTTGCAATACATTTTGTGGTCTTATCACCATGGTGCACAAAGGAAGACAAAGTAAAAAAGGGGTATATCAAAGACAAATTAGCAATAAAACCTCAACTTCAAACCCTAACTTGTGAGAACTCATTTCATTTAAAGCACGAGTCACTGAAAAATTGCCTTTAAATCAGTGTAATATATAACTTTATTACATTTAGACTCAACAGCCTTTCATCTACATTCTGTTTTCAAATGATTCTGGATTTAACAAGAAACCATAAAACCTCAAAAAAATATGACTTTCATAAAAATGAACCAAGACTTGAGCAGAGGACGGCCAAAAGAAGCAACTGTAAATAATAGTAGAGTGAAATAAGGTAAATCACAAATAAAACTACCTTGAAGTCTAGAGAGAGTCAACAGTGATCACTGTATAACTTACAAGGGTCTCTGCTACTTCTCTGTATAAAATATGTTGCCAGTTATATTTTACAAGGTTTTCGCCTAAAAGGCACCCTACCTAGGTCTGCAAAAATGTTCAGGTGAAATCCGGTCAGGTAAAATGGGACAATGTAAAAAGGATATGTAAAAAGAATGAGTAATTACCTACATGCTAATTGAAATGTATGCTAGTGGATACATGCAACCAAACACAGCATCACAGCTTTCTTTCAAAATTTCAACTTAAGAGAATGGCTGTAATACTGTTGCGGATGTATATATATGGAATCTGTCAGTTTGGCAAAATAAAGCAACTGCACATGATTTGATGGATCCCAGTGGCTTAGGGGCATATTCATTTTCCTATATGAAAGGTTTTTTTTTGTTCCAATTTACCACATCCATAGCATAGTCATTACATTTCCCTTTTCTTAGTAAAATGTACCATTAAATATGTTATCAAGTAAACTACTCTTGAAATACAATAAAATGCAACCATATATTGTATTATATTATCATTGATGTAGCTGTACTAGTCTCACTACCATGAGGAAAAAAATCAACATGTCATAAGGTTCACCTTGCAGATTTTGGGTTCTTGGTTTCTCCCACTTACATTATCCCAGACCACACAAAATGATTGTTGTAAAGGACATGGATTTGGAATTGGGCTCTAATGTTTAAAGAGCTAAATATGTAAGCCCATGTGTGTCCCATTTTAGCTCACCAAAAAAAAAGGTTTGAGTTCCTGCTACCTTAAATTAGACTCAACAGGATTTAATCCATGTGGATTGGAAAATAAACTGTAGCAGATTTTCCTACCCACATTAACAGTGTAAAAGTAAAATATACCATAACTTGTGCAATTACTTAATGCACTATTTAAAAAGTATCACTTGAAATTTTCCAGAGGAAAAAGAAACTCCTTGATGTCAGAAATGGTTTCAGATAGCAAATTAAAAATGCAGACAGAACAACTTGTACAGCGCCTTTAAAAACTGTCTGTAAACCTCAGTACAAGAGGTTTGCTCTACAAAATGAATGAAGGAAAACATGCTTTTTATCATATAGGTTTTTTTAAACGCGGTAACAGATGTAACACTTTTATAACATAAAAAAAAGAATGGGTCATCAGCTGAAGACATAAAGCTAAGACTAGGCCACAGCATTTTCATATTGGATGCGGATAGACACTGCCATTTGCTTTCCACTCTTCAAAATGTTCCAAGCATTTTCATACACAATATATTGGAACAGATGGCCCAGTAGTCTTTTACAAGTATTATAAAATCATTTCAAACTTCTGATACAAAAGATAATGTTGCATTCTCTTGCTACTGAAACTCTGCTTCATAGAGAAGCTGATGGAACTTCAATTTGACAGCACACTTCTTCTCATAGGGCAGCTTCTTTAGGTGGGGAAGAAGGCTCAGGAGAAACATCTCATCCTCGTTGCCTTCTTGTCCGTTGAGTTCCCACCTCTTCTGACCAGACCACAGTGCGCTGCTGACCGGAAAGTTGGGGGGTGTCTCTGCATCTCTAAGGTCTCCCCTCATCTTATGGCTCACGTGCCCCGTGTTGTTGTTCATTTCTTTGTCCTCATCTCTGTCGTCGTCGGGTTCTACGACTGAAAAATTACTCATAGAGGAGCGGGACTGTATGAATGGGGTGAGGAAAGCCATCTGATCAGTGTATTTCCATTTCCGACTGCTGTTACCCATGGCGTGGCGTCTCTGCTCTTTGATAAACTGATCCCTGAGGCTTTTCCATTTCCTCCGGCAGTCTTCCTCTGTAATGGCATAGGAACAGAACGGGAGATGAGGAAAAGGCCATGAGTTGAAAGGCTAACTTTGACTACCGAGTGGTCCAACAATGCATTCAGCAACGTACACCTTTATCTTAAATTAAACACCACACGACGGAGTTGGCAATGCGACACGAGTGAAAGTTGGGTTGGTAAAAGACATCTCTTTTTGGTTTAATCCGTATCCTACGATAAAAAACAATTAGCCATCACGGAATGGCCTAGCCTAGAGCTTGGTGACATCAGGGCTACAAATAACGAGGATCCGTGAAGAACCCATTAAAAAGTAATTAAGTAAGTTCTCAGACTTCAACATCTATCTAACAAATGCACCCTCTATCTGAATTTGTAATTAGTAAAGATTTGCAAATGCAGTTTAGACAGCGCTAACGTTCTCTTACCTGGAAGCTCCGTTTGTAGACTCACAGACCTCCATGCGTCAGCTTTCTTGCTAAAATCTTTGTAAGAACTTAGAGTTGAATTGTATAGCTCTGGATACAGAGACACTGCGTAAATAAGCCTTTCCTCCATAACAAGAATGCAAGCATTAAATTAGGTTCTCTTTCAAGTGTCAAAAACAAACAACACTGGCTAGTTTACGCACTCAGATGCTAACGGAAACTGACTTTCTTCTGTTGGTGAAAGTCAGGGTTAGCTTTTTGTGACTCTTCTCTATCGACACCTGGTGGACGGGGGGTTATTAAACTCTTTATTGTTGTGGTGTTTGCACAGTTTAGCTTGTTGTGAAAACGGATTTTAACTCGCTCTGGGTAGCCAATAGAATAAAATTAAATGTATGTCTTGGGACTGGGACAGTTCAGTCAGTTATATTTTTGCAGAGAGATTAAATGAAGATTAAAAAACACCACAGTGCATCTGATAGCCTTTTGGTAAAAGTACTAGGGGAGACCGGGGTTGGTTGTCACACGGGTTGGTTGTCACACTCATCATATCTCAGCCACTAAAGGGCCCTGATCAACGCCACTGACATAGAAATGTTCAGAATTAGTGTTAGGGGTCATGTACATTGACAGTTCAAGTGTTTGACACAAAGTTTTGAGGTGAGATCAATATTAAGGATTTTCATGTCGAAATGTAAATTTTCAGGACTTTAAGTTTTCTTTTCTAGTTTTGTAACTAATGGGTTGACTTTAGAAAAACTATTACCATTACAAAGTATAAAGACAGAGCTATATTTTCAATATATTTTTTCTTAGTTATGCTTCAACTTCTGGCTGCTAGCGTCACTACTAGCATAGCCTACAAGGTCAGTTGGGGATGGTTGTCACACTTTGTTTGGGGTTGGTTGTCATATTGTCTCCCATACAAAAATGTAATATATGGCCATATATGTATTTACTCTCTGACACACACACACACACACACACACACACACACACACACATACACACACACAAATCTAAATAGTAACAATAGGCCTACTTATGTAATTGCTCTAATCTGTCTTTTGGTGCATAATATGTAGGCTATATTTAAAGGAGAACTTTGGTGTAAAATGAAAATTGGCATGTTAAAACATCATACCGAGTTGGTATGTGTACTGGGGAGCAAATTTGATTTAGCCTGTTGCATTCAGAGTTTAACTATTTTTTATCGTTTGTCCCAGTTGCTAACAATGGAAGTGGTAGGTGCCCTCAGACGAAGCATGACGACTACGCTATTTTTAAACCATTAAAACAGCTCGGTGTAAAATGAAAATTGGCATGTTAGATTACGCACGAAGATTACGCTAAAAAGTTCACCTCGTCATCTGTTTGCCTTATTGTTCTTCCTGAACACGGCTATGTATACATCACTGTTTACAATCAATTTGCCGCATTTTAGAAGATTTTCAGGTAGCGGTTTTCCTTCTCATCGGTAATGTTGAATAAAATCACAGAGACTGTCATATTGCCGTTCTGTTGACAACGTCCTGACTTTCACCCTTCAACAAGAGCCACCGTAAGTATTCCACCGTGTGGTGGTGAGATCTTGTATCTTCCCATGCTTCACAGAAGTAAAGCGCATACACTTTATGGGACTTTATGGTGTGTTTTTCGCGTCGTCAGTACTGCTGGATGAAGCCCTGGGGAGAAACTTGGGATAGGCCCTATCCACATCCTCTGGGATAACTCCAGGAGGGCATAGTGGTTCACATGGAACACTGGACAAATTGTCGGAGGGAATACTGGTAGGAAATGTTCTAATGCCAATCGAACTGCCCGTAGCTCGAGTATTGATGTGTTCTTGGGCTTTTGCTGATGACCATTTGCCCCGCATTCCTCTGTGGCGCCAGTCTGCACCCCAGCCAGTTTTTGATGCGTCTGTTGTCATAACTTCCCTGCGTGATGGGAGCTGTCCCATGACTAAGAGAAGAGAGACTGAGAGAAGAAAGTCAATGGACTGCCATTTTTGTAGACTTTCCAGGCATGCTTGAGATACCATCACTGCTGTGCGTCTGTCCCGTGGGGGTACAGCCCCAGCCCTAGGCTCCTTATCCATATCTGAAATGGTCTGGTGTGCCCAACGCATTTACCTGTGCTACGGTTGTTAGCAGGCCCTGGGATAAGAGGGGCATCAGTGCTGCCTCTATGCACTGTGTAAAAATTCGAAGGGCCAACGACAGCCCAAACAAGAGGACTCTGAATTAGTAGATTTTGTCCTGAAATGAAAAGTGGAGAAATCTCCTGTGTTCTGGTGTGACTGGAATATGAAAATAACCTCCACCTTTGAAATGGAATAAATGTTCTTCTGAACATGAGGGTGAACAATTTATATGGCTCCTCTGTCCAAGAGAGGCGGTGTCTCCTTGGAAAGAATTCACGCTCATCCTGGGTCGCGAAGAACAATGGCCCTGGGCTGGGAACTGAGGTGGCTGGCGACAGAATTGCAGCCTGTAGCCTTCGGTCATTGTCCGAATGACCCACAAAACCTTTCCTGACACTTCCCAATATGCCTGCTGCTAAGCTGGCAGCATTCCCGCGACTGGCCGAAGCCGACTGTGCTGGGCCTTTCTTGGCCTGGTGTCAAAAACAGGCCGCTGTTTGGGACCCTGTACAGGGCGGTTGCGTGTGCCGATGGGGGGTCTCCCTTGTCGCTCCCTGGGGGAGAAAGAGGGGCTTGGCTGCTGCTGGTGACGAACCTCCCTAGGCCATGCGAATCTGGACGGGCCAGGACCTGGGTGAGGGTGCACCGGAGCCCGAAAGTGAAAAGGTCTTTGTGCTGTTTCTTGTCTGCGCAATTCAAAAATAAGAGCATGCCAGTCAAGAGCGTCCTTCACTGCGGGGCCAAAAACGTGGTCTGGAACAAGAGGGAGGGCCCGTGTTGTGGCTCTGCAAAAGTCTGACAGTGGGGATTGGGCTAACCACACCTGCCAGCGGCCACATACTAAGGCCTGAAGGGCAGCACCCAAAACCACGTCTGGAGCCTTACCAGTGGTAGAGGCTGGCAGCGATGACTGCAAGGCAAGCAAGAGGTGAGCCGGAGAGTTAGACAGCTGTCCAACCTGGGTCGCAGTATTGTGAGCAGTAATATACCAGGATGGCAATGAAAATGAAATGGCAAATAGTGACAATCCCATCCCTTTTCTTTTTAGTAGGCTAGTATAATCAAGGAGCACGAAGGACATTATGTCTTTTTTCCATGTAGACAAAAAGCAACATAGATGGAGAAAAGTAGATGAAGATTTTTAAAAAGCCCTTAAATAATTAATAAACAAAAAAGTGGCTTTCTAAAAGATATGTAAAAAGGAGTGACAATAAATAAATATGTCGGAAAGAAATGCAGGGCATATAAAACAGTATGTAGAAAATATTACAGGGAAAAATATCTGTAAATACATAGAAACAGATCATTGAAAATAAATAAATTATGAAATTAATGTAAATGTAAATAAATGCAGCAGTAAATGAAAATGACTTCTTTCCCATTTTTTTGTCATTTTATTTATTTATGCTACATATTTTTACATACATATTTATTTTTAATTAAGTCATTTTTGGCCCTCCATAATGCCCCACTGTTCCAAAACATTAGAAGTATATAAAACATGTATATTTTCATTATTTCCCCAAATATTCCATTGCAGTTGCAGTCATTTATTTAATTAATCAATCATTACATTACATTACATTACATTACATTACACTTAGCAGACGCTTTTATCCAAAGCGACTTACAAAAGAAGGACATAATAGCTAAAAGGAAAGCAGTCTCGGAAGAGAAGGGTCTTCACGAGCTTTTGAAGGTCGAGAGGGATATTGCTGCTCTCAATCATGGGAAAAAGTCATAATAGAGACTTTTGCCTCGCTTTGTGTTCAGATGTGTATCTCTATTACTCGGCCTAACATGCAGATAGGCCTATCAGCCAATGCTGATATGTTTAAAAATGCAAAATATGTCTTGGCCAGTATACTTCGACTACATATATAATTTGTTTAGGAGTGCACGGTGTTATAAGGATCACCAACGCCTACTCTTGGACAACATAGTTATGCTCCGCCGGTAGAAAAAAAATCATTAATCATTAATCATTTCTTCAGAGTTATGTGCAGAGAAATGAAGAAAACAAGTCTTACATGATATGTGCAAAACTGCAAGGCTAAGTAATGAAATATTTAAGCAAACACATTTTTTCTTCGAGCTGTAGACTTTGAAGTAGCCAGTGTGTGCAGAATGCAGAAACGCTGCAATACTGTTAAATAACAGCAGGGGGCAGAGTGGATCCAAATAGGCTATGCAATGGCAACCGCTCGTGCACAGAATGCTGCCCCCTAGAGACATGCAGTATACATGATCATTTTCATATGTGGAGCTGGACGCATTTTAAGTCAGTATATACAATTTGTTTGAACAGATTCTTCATTTCTCTTGCCATCATAGAATACTAAACTACTTGTGAATGATTACTGTCTGTAAATATTTGTGGCACTAAAAGTCAAATGTGTCACTGCACTGGTAGTAGGTGGCTTATTTTCCTTCACTGAAAGGTCCATATAAATTAAGTATAACTTTAAAAAGATTAGCCAGCAGGGTTACAGTGGTTAGCCTGAAGCACGGTACCATGTAACCTTTTGGACACATTTCTCTCGGGTAGTCATGTTTAAGGGCAAGCAGCACTCCTAAGAGATATAGCAAGCAACCAGTGTCATCACAGTATTCTTATCATGGCTTCATGATGCTCTTTCCACCCTCCTGCCAAAAAAGGATCTTTCATGGTTTGCTAATCTGCTTTCCAAATTATCATGTAAATGCACTCGCACAGATAGCTGTCCAACAGATTATCTCACAACATTAAACACCTGTTGTTCAAACATCCACTGAAGGAAACATTGTCTTAATAACAAATGCTCAAGTATTGCTTCATTTTTTTTCTTCCTTAACGTGCAAGTACTGTATGTTTCCCATGATTCTTTAAACACTTTTATAAAGTTATGTTGTGAGTGTACATTTTATTTGAATAGTTTTTTCTAATACCCATTGTTTTGAGCTGTTGGATCCACTCAATACATCATTTACAGTTCATTTGTTTATGACAGCTGCCTGCAATGATTGTCAGTCTTTCAAATGTTGTCAGATACTTGTCAATACTTGGCTCATCCATGATGGCAATACTTTCAGAAATGTGTGTCAAAAGAAACAATATAAATTGATGCCACATTGCAAAAAAGGGGGAAAAGCCTATTTGTTATAATGGTTGATACCAGACAGTGCTAATAAGCAGAGTCTTCAGACTTTCACATAAACTATAATATGCTGTATGAGGTAAGGAAAATAATTCCACTGTATAACATGTTCCCAATGGCATTTCATCATCAGTTTCATTTCATCGTCAGATCAGATGTTGACCACAAGCTTTTGAACTGAATTGGATCATGAAAGAGTCTCTGTTTTTTCAGGTATTTCATGACCACCAAACCTATGAATGTTTTACGCATTCATTTTACGAATTTTGTCATCTGGTCTGCTGTTCACCTAAAGTTTGTATAAGGCAAAATATTAAAGTATTGGAAGGTAACATGTTTGAGATATCTGGCTTAAAACACACACCAGACCAGACACGCCCTGTCATAACCAACAATACAAATGTCATGTTTTTTGTTTTTGACATATGGCCTCCTTTTTTCTCCCTCAGAAACTACAGAGTAGCAACATTCCGGAATTTTGACACCTCAGGCTTTGACCAAGATTCAGTCAATAGCATGCAAGTGAATGTGGCATTAAGCACGCCTTAGGATATAACTTAAACAACCCGTGCCAACATACCAGCCAAACTTCATCATGTTTTACAAGAATGTGCTATATCTGTCCTTTATGGCTTTGCAATGGTTTGTCTGGGGGAAAGAAAAAAGAAGCAAAGATTCCAAAAAAGAATAATCTAGTACGTCTCTGAAGTGGCATTTAGTGAAAGTGAATGGTACGTTTCTCTTGAGAGCCTTCTTTACCTAACTGCATCCAAATGGAAACTGTAAAACTGGACACAAATTTACAGTCAAGCCATTGCCATTGTGTTGCCCTTTTGGCAGACATACTTTGAGAATATAAATAAAAATAACAAACTACTATTTTCTGTGTACAGGGTTGTAGCAGCCGATAATGTAATAATAACCAGTAATGTAAAAACTGCCTATAATGTAATAATATTGGCTATTTTTATGTAATAAAGCCAATAATGTAATAACTTGCTAGTAATGTAAGAAAATGTCTGAACAAACAATGTAATAACCTGTTACCATGTAGTAACATATTACATTATTGGTTATTTATTACATTATTGGCTGGTTTAAAAACTGCTGCCAGTAATGTAATATATTTTTTATATCATTTAATGGATCAGTATGTAAGAAATAAATGCAAATTAATCATGAAATGGCCCATTTTAATTTTAATTTTCTTTTAATTGAACCACACACTTTTTTTTCAAAATGTTTTAAAATTATTCAAACTAAATAAACGTCCACCTATTTGCTGAAAAATCATCCCAAAAAAGTAAAAAGAAGAAGGAAAAATGGCCATTACTTCTTCCCGTAATCGTCCTTAACTTTGTACTGCACAAAGTGGCTGAGCAGAAGCCAGGCTTTCATTCATCGACTGTCCCTCCCAAATAACTCTTTGCAAGAGAAATTGTGTGTCTGTGGCAGTTCACATACCACAAGCAATTGTCTTGGTTGCCATTTAAAGGGCTAAATAGCAAAAAAAAAAAAAAAAAAAAAAAGACACACACACACTCTCTCTCTCACACACACACACGGACAGGGTCATTGCAATACCTGGTCAATCTCCTTTGACGAACAACAGAGTATGACCAGGGCTTTAAACAGCTATTTGAAAGAGACAATAGTAACAAGAGATTCCGAAGTAGTGTGACAGTTTTAATTTTGATTAAGTAATATTAAGAAATTCTTACATTATTGGTTGCAGTTATTTCATTTTAAAGTTTTTTAAATTGACTGTGGACGAGTTACACCGCATTCACGATTAAAAGGTGCTTGACATGAAAAAAATCTATCGTGAAAAGAATGTCTGCACACTTAAACCCTTTCAGTCAACAGACCTTCCTCAGGGCACACTCAGAGTGGAGCAATCACCTGAAATTTGCTCAGTCTCATCAGGGTAATTACCTCCGCCAAGGAGGTTATGTTTTCACCCCTGTTTGTTTGTTTGTGTTGTTTGTCATCAACTTAACTCAAAAAGTTATGGATGGATTTTGATGAAATTTTCAGGATAGGTCAGTGGTGTGGGAGCTGTAGTTTGTTTTCTCTCTCCTCTACCCAACATTATGAGGTAGCTAGGCATTTCATATATATATACACACACAGACCATTGCAACAACATTGCAAAAATACCCACCACAATAATATCCACATACATACATACATATGCACATACATACATACACCCTGTACAAGTTCAAGACAACTGCATAAAAATCAGAAAAAAACCTTGATAAACTGCAGTTGCAAGACTCACAAAAACAATACACCTGCAATTATAGAATAACACTCATAAAAATGTCCACATTTAAACCCTTAGGATGTAGGGCATCCAAAGTATGGATCCAATACAGTTCCCTTTGGCAAAGCACTTTATCAATGTTCCCACCCCTAGGTAATTTAACTTGCTCAATTCCTTGAAAGCGGAGGGAAGAGACGGTATGGGCGCACTCTGCAAAGTGACGGGCAACAGGGTAGTTAGGATCAACACGTCTAAAACAGCTTTTATGCTCACTGATCCTTTGTTTTAGACTCCATGTGATCCCACATACGAAATATCACAGGGGCATCTTAAAATATAAATAACATTCTTAGTGTTACATGTAATAAAACCCTTGCTACTATTCTTTCTACACCAGCACCCGAGTCTTTGCAAGATCATTAACATGTCCACATTCCAAGAGATTAATGAACTGATCTCAACAGGAGATCTTTGCCTTATCCACATCAGATGCAGAGAGAATCCTGTTTCCTGCTACCAACCCTACAGGTACTCATTCTCTCTCAGCAGTAGAAATGAAAATTAAATTGACACACCTGAAGAAAGCAACAATTTTGCTTTTTTTCCCTTTAATTTCATTACCGTGCTGTGGTGAATGAATCTTACGCTACTGTGATACATACAGAATGCTGACTAGTTTATCAATGGAATTCCTAAGCAAAACAGCGGGCTGCACTGCCGCAGAGCCTACTTCACAAATTTTAATCATAGACAGTTTTGCTATGTTTTACTTTAGGCCTATAGTTTGAAATGTTCTTGGCTGCGTAAACAATTTTTTTTCCAAAACTAGCTTTACATTTTAGACGTCTTTAATTCACTTCTTGTTCTTCAAATTGGTGTCCAGAGAAGTTGACCTATGTATCAAAAGCTGCTAAATGTTAGCTTTACAACAAATATTTTTGGTACTGTGAATGTTTTTTATGATCCAAGATTTAAGCATTTAAATTGTGTGCCATATTTTTGGTCCACCTTGTGTCATATAAATGTTTTATGCATCAATGGTGGATTAATTTCAGCATCTTGTGCAACTCTATGGTAGCTGTGGAGGTGATACTAAACTGCCACTGAGTTGTCCACCTCTGATTGTTACCAAGAGGTCAGTCAGAGATTAAAACTGACTGTATCTGCTGTGTGAAGGTAAAGGGGGGCTGACATAATGGGCACTTAGCCTACACCATTGTGTTGTGGGTGCAGAGCCACGCATTCTCTCAAACAAACAAAGTCTTAGGGGGCAGAGACTGTAGAGTGTTCCTGTGTATCCTGTGGTGGCAGATTGCTTCTGGTTATGAAGATGGGCCTCACTCCACATTTACCCCACTCGCCACTGGTCCACAGCTGGAATGTTACATAGCTTTCCCAACCATGGGAACATTTGGGTGCAAGCTAAACATTAAGTGATTCCGCATATGATTAAAGGGGGTTATCTGACAAAATTTGTCCTCTGCATTTAACCCTGTAAAGCAAACAAACTTGAGACACAGGTAAACACTTAGAGCAGTGGAAGCCAGGTCAGGTTAGGTGCCTTGCTCAAGGTCACCTCAGTCATGAGGGATGGTAGAGGAGAGCGCTCATCATTCACATTCCCCAACAGAACTGTCGATGTAGGCCATTGATCCCTTGACCCTCCAGCTATGTGTCCACCTCCTTAACCTGTAGCCCTAAAGATGCTCTGAAAGGTCAGTACAATACTGGAAGGCTGAGTAAGGCCTCGTTTACGCTGCAGATGGCATATACCCAAATCCGCTGTTCTGCCTATATGCAATATTTTTGACTGCCTGTTTACATCTACCTCCAAAAATGACTCAAATCCAACACGCTTGTTAACATTTGTCACGGTGTCGCTTTGGGCTTGGGATCTTTTCCTGCGTATTTTTCGCTGTCATCCATCTGTTTGTCTATTGGGTTCACTCTACTGTGCTTCTCCGCACCTCCCCCGCGTTGTCTTGCTTATTCTTTTCACCTGCACTTCCTTGTTCTGCCTATCATTAGATTATTCCTCTCGCTCTCTCGATGATCTCCCTCACCCGCCTTCCTCGTTTCACGATCGCTGTGATCATCCGCCTCACCTGCACTTCCTTGTTTTTGACCGTCACGAGATTATTAGATCATCCCCCTCACCTGCACTCCTCGTTTCACGCTAGTTTACTCTCGTTTAGTTCCCAGGGTTTTCACTACTTATACTGGCTTCTCTCACTCACTCTTTGTCAGTCCGTCTGCGAACCACGGTGTACTCCTCAGCAAGCTTTTTGACCCCTGACTCTCCTGATCCTGTTTGGCTGTGTGTTCCCGTTGTCTGCTCGTCTCCTGTATCTCCGTTCCTGTATCTCCCCTGTCTGCCTGTGTGTGTGAGTTGCTTTCCAGTCCCTGGCTTCGACCCCTGCCTGCCCTCGACTCTGCTCTGCTCTCCTGTCCCTGGCTTCGACTCCTGCCTGCCCTCATCTCTGCTCGGCTCTCCAGTCCTCCGGTGCCGACTCCTGCCTGCCCTCGACTCTGCTCAGCTCTCCTGTCCCTGGCTTCGACTCCTGCCTGCCTACGACTCGGCTCTACTCGCCTGGACCCGGCCGCGGAGCTTGTCCAGCCTGCCCACCTGTGTGACTCGGCGAGTGTCTCTGACCATCTGCCAGCCCTATTTGGGCTTTTGACTTTGTCCCCTTTTCCCCGAACCCTAAATAAAAGTCCATTGTGAGGTTACGCTTTTGGGTCCGTTTTCTGTCTGTCTGGTTTCCGTGACAACATTTCCCAGACACTTTCGAACTCTTGAAATAGACTGCATGCGTTTACGGTACCCATGTCCACAACACACACAACTAACCCTGTATAAACCTTGCAGTTTGGCCTGTACCTCCGGAATATTCAATCTGTCTGTTTAGACTGCAGTCACATCAACACATATCTATACATATCTGATTTATTACCACATATGAAAGAGGCCTGAATCTGATCTGGGGAAATTGGAATCCATGTGACTCTTTACTGTTTACACTGTCATGACACAGGTCAGTTTTGTGCCACATGTGAGAAAAAAACAGAATTTGGTTTTAACTGACTGTGTAAACAGAGCCTAAGGGAGTTTTGTGGAGTTTGAGAACAGAGACAGACAGAAAGTAAAAATCCTGAAACATACTTAGACTTCTTTAATGTCCATTAAATTTACATAATTGGAAATTTGTCTTTGACAGTGCCATAAAAACAACACACAAAACGGACAACACTGTACACAATAAATATATGAAAAACATGAATAAATGTAAGTAAAAATAGACCTATTTTGAGACTTGTGACTTTGAGACTAGCTGCATAATTAACATTATATTGGCAGTTCATGGCTGATGGAATGAATGACCGCTTCTAACCATTCTTCTTTGCTAATGGGACTGCAAGTCTCTGGCCTGATGGCAGCAACTGGAACGCACAGTGGAGGGGATGAGTGGGGTGTTGATAAACCTGTAATGCCTTTTTTATTAAATCTGTGAGTACAAGGGGAGTTGATGTTGTGTTGATGTCCAATGATCTTGACGGCCTGGTTGACGACGCCAGTGTGGTCTTCTGTTTGACCGAGAGTTGACCATACCATGACATGATGTTGAATGTCAGCACACTCTTGGTCACTGATTGGCAGAACATGGACATTGTGTGCTGGCTGCTGTTGAAACTCCTGAGTTTCCTCAAAAGAGCCAGGCACTGTCTCCCTTTGGTGTGCACATAGTCCACATGGAACTTGGAAATTTAGATGGTTGTCTATCAGAGGTGGACAAAGTACACAATTCCTTTACTTAAGTCAAAGTATAGATACTCCTAGTCAAATATTACTCCACTACAAGTGAAAGTTGCTATGCCAATTTTCTACTCAAGTACAAGTACAAAAGTAATTGTTTTTAAAAATACTTAAGTATTAGAAGTACAAGTATCTTTTTTTTTTCTTTTTTGATAATGTGGAGCCACAGACAGCTCTCTTTGAGAGAGTGTAATTCCTAGTCAATGTTTAAAACCATCAATGATATTACTATTGTTATTCATTCTCTACTACCAAATCTGAAACACCTGAACACAAACAGAATACTCCAGAACTCAATTGGAGTGGTAAATGTAATGTTTAGTTGCAAAGATGTGTGTTGAATGTCAAGTGATTGTCTTTTTTCATTCCAACTTTATCATAGTAACAAATGTTGTGATAAAGATTTGCCATTATCTGCCATTGCCATTAAGATCATTACAAAGTT
Organism: Coilia nasus; assembly: GCA_027475355.1. Classification (NCBI taxonomy): domain Eukaryota; kingdom Metazoa; phylum Chordata; class Actinopteri; order Clupeiformes; family Engraulidae; genus Coilia; species Coilia nasus. The sequence continues at coordinate 30,905,457 of CM050205.1, read as the reverse complement.
TAAATTCAGTGACTGAAAGTAAAGACACTTCAGACTTCGATATGATCTAGCACATCATTGCAAAATCACTTCAAAGCCATGTTTCAATGTAACTTGTACTGGAACTATACTGATCACACTTTTTAAACAGGAGTTGAGCGCATCCACCTCTCATCAATGTAATGAGTACTTCATGCACATTTCAAATGTAGTGGAGTAAAAAGTACAATATTTGTCTTAAAAATGTAGTGAAGTGAAAGTCACAAGTTGCCAAAATGTTTCATACTCAAGTAAAGTACAGATACTTGATAATTGTACTTAAGTACAGTACTTGAGTAAATGTACTTAGTTACTGTCCACCTCTGTTGTCTATTATTGTTCTGTTAGCCTGCTATAAGCTTGATGCTGACAGGCTGTTATCAATTATGTCACTCATAACATCTAATCTTGTGGAACATATTAGACATAAATGGGCTAATACTGCTGGAAACTCACAATAAACAGGAGCACTAAGCACAAGCTTATAGGATGTATCCAGCTTAATTCACAAATCAACACAGATGGAAGCCCGCAATGAGTAATGTTTACTGCTCTGAAACACAAAGGTTTCTTTTGTTAACGTGGTGTCCGATGAACGTTCTGTTGTAGTGGAGACACGCAAACAACATTCCAATCTCCCCTCTCCCCGAATTACCGTCGGAACTTCCCCTAATAGAAACACTCATATATGCTGCAGGTAGGGAGAGCTGAAGACAGGCAACTAAGGCACACTTAATGAGGGAGAGGTTTTTTTCCTGAAGCAGCTGATTCTAATTTACTGAATCAGCTGATTCTAATAAACACAGCTCTTCAGCCTGGTAGATGACGTAATGAGTTAAATCACCTGTGTCAAGAGCACAGACAGGAGGTACACTGGGAGGGACTTTTACTCCCTTGGGCCAGTTTGTCCAAGGGAGAGGGTCACCTGGAGGTTGCGGAAGCATGAGCGAGTTCATCTTTTAGGCACCGGAATGTGTCAGGAGCTGTGTTGTGCACTGAATCTATTCTTCCAAGTCTTTGTCTGGCTTTTGGTCATGGCCTCAGGACTCAGAAAACAGCAGTCGGTGGAATTTAGTGGTAACTTATAGTCAACAAAACAAAGAAAAGGAAAGTAGACAAGGCGAGACAGAGAAAATTATTGCATCATTATTCAGAACTAATCTTACAAAATGTCACAAAAAGAAAATATTAAAAGTCCAACAACAGAACAGAACTGGTCCCTCCTTAAATTATGAAATATGGAGGAGGGGTGGGGCAACAGATTATCTTGTCCTGGGCCCAGCCAAGACTGTCAGTGGGCCTGGTTGGAGGAAATAGTATGTGACAGGGTTGTTACTTTCTGAAGTCGAGGGCTAAGAGTAGTCAAGCACAGCTTTTCTGAGTGGAATTTACATCAGTGGTAGACTTTTCATTAAATGGAGAGAGGAGAGACTTACAGCACAGCAGTACTTCTGGATGATATTGCAACCTATTTTACTCTGTGCTTCTGTATATTATTAAGTCTGCCCGAAAGGCTGATTTTACTACACTGCCTACATTCGTTTTTGTGAAAGGGTAATAAATGCCCTGAAAGGTGCACTAAAATATTTGTGTGAAGACAGCTCATTTTGTACTTTTACTCAGCTCCGTTATTGGCTCTTTTAGAAATGTGGGTGTACCGTTTATTGCCAACAGCTTTCAAACCACTTATTAAACTGCCAGCATATCTTTTTTTCTTCCTCCAGCTGAAAACAGTACTTCCTGCTACACATGCCAATGTTTATATGTTGAGCAGAGCTGTCACGGATTCACTCTTTACTCTTTGACACACTGCCCATGAGAGAGTGCCTCATTACCACAGGTGTTGTTAGGGTGTCAAGGCTTTTGGGAATTCGCTGAGCCCAGTCTGAGCCCAACCCAAATCACCATACAATACCCCACATAACCTCCACCACACACACACACACACACACACACACACACACACACACACACACACACACACACACACACACACACACACACACACACACACACACACACCTATATTGTTACTACTGCTGTCGCAACACACCCATGAACCTGCAATTGATATTGGAATTGTATTAGGTATTTTTAGGCTATAGTTTTAGATCCTTTGATAGATTTGGGAGTATTATGACAGCATCCGACATCAACATCAAATGGCCAAGTCTAATGACCCACTTTTTATTACAAAAAAAAAACAGCATGTCTACAGCTATATTTAAAAATGACAAATAAGTGTTCAATGACTTTATAAAAATGCAACAGAACGTTAATTTGATTATGACCTCGTGGACTGTGAATACACGTTCAGAGTTTTAATCATTCCTTTGTTATTTTTTCTGATGCTGTCAGAACAATAAAGTTTCAGTTTTCCTTCCACTGGCCAGCCAGCCATGCAGCACTGAGGAGTGCAGTACTGGAAATACTGACTCTTTTTGATGATTTTTTAAAATTGTGCTTGCAAAACACACTGGGGAAACACACTGACAAACCAACATGGACTGAGGAAGTGCCCGTTATACTTTTTACTGTTTGCTGTTTGCTATCATCTTAGAATATAGATGTGGATTGATTCTGGGCTGGGCCCAGAGTGTGCCCACCCCCTCTTCCAGCTGCACCACAGTGGTCCACCCACCTGCTGCAGCTGATGAGTGCTGTGCTGTGACTGGAGCCACCGTGGTGGACAGTGCCTGCCCCGCACTGCGCCCTGTGGGTGGAGGAGTGGATCGAATGGTTGCTTTGCACCGTGGCAGGTCGACGCAGAGCTCCGCAAAGATGGCGTAATTCTTGTCGTTTTTTCGTAACGCTCACAGGGCATGAGTGTGTGTGTTGCATATGCACAGAAGCCTGCTAGCCCCTTTGGTTGCTCTCTCATGTGCTGCATCGAGGGCCCAAACAGACCCTCAGGGGAGAAAGGTGCAACCAGCTGCAGCAGAGCCTTTTCTTTTTGGCAGTGGCTACAGGTCCGGAATTCCGTACCAGTAGATGCAAGGATATTGGTCCGGAACCTATTGAAACCTATACTCTATATTCTTCCGGACCAATACATGTAAAGTTGTAGGTCCAGAACTTGAAATCTGTACCATACTCAGGCAGGGTTCCCATAGATTTAGCAGATAAAAATTCCCTACTAATCCGGACCCCAACCCTAACCCTAACCTTAACCCTAGATTCCTTTCATTTGAATTTCCGTACCAATAATACCAGTTCTAGGGGCACGGAAGCTGCCGTACTAGTAGCCACTTTGTGTCTTTTTCCGGGGGTTGCGCCAATGTCAGCTGCAAGTGACACACTAGCGCCACCAGGTGGCGCATCACTCAGCCCTGTGGAGAGCCAGTGCACTCTGAGGCACTCAGTGACAGGGCCAGTTCTGTCCGCCACTGCAGGAGCAGGTCTTCGGTGCTTTGGCATTCTCTCTTTGGCAAGTCTCACGCTCTCCCCAGCGTAAGCATGCCTGTCCCACACGAGCGTATGCTTTTGACGCTTGCTCGGCAGTGAGCCTGCAAGCTTCCGCTAGCAGCTTGGGTGGAGCCTGAGCTGACGCATTCTCGGGGACTGAGTACACTGCCAATCCCTCCTTGACCTCGAGCAGGTGAATTCGAGCAGTGCTTCTCTGTACCATCCCTGCACAGATGAGCTCATGGAATAGGCCTTGGCCTATGAGCATTTCACTTAACTTAGGAATTCTGCAAAAGATGAAAGAGGGCACTGCCACATCTCAGGACATAGTCTATGAGAGAACCATTCCACTCTGCCGGCTCTGACCACATGACACAGAGGAGGCAAGTGGCACGGTCCAGTAGAGTGGCTCGCTCCCAAGATCGAGGGGCAGGCTTCTGGCAAGCATTAGCCCCTAAACTCTCCAGTTTTGCACTCCCTCTCCCTGGAGGTACCAGACTTGGCGCTGGGAAGGTGGTCACAGGCAGTCTCTAGCTTTTCAAGGAAATGGTCAGTCTTGGGCCGCAGACTTGTACAGTGTGAGCAAGCGTTGGGGAAAGGTGAGGCTGTCTGTGCATGAGCCCAGGTAGTTGATACATATGGGGGTGATGGTCCAGGGTCGGGAGGAGATTCCTCCACTCCTGAAGATATCGGTTTATGCACACGCCGCATTCATCATGGACTGTTTTGCTTTTGTGAGAGAATATATGCGCTTAAACAAAAGTGTTTTTCGTCAGTGGGATGTCACTGAAGAATAAAGCTGTAACCTGCTGTTGCTGCTGTGTTTGTTTATATAGCTGTGCCATTAATGCAAAAAAGATCGCAGAAAAGATTTTTTCAGTGGCGATCACATGATGACAGGATGTATTTTTATTTAACACTGAGAAAATATCTTTTTGAGTGCTTTTTCCACCCTACTCTTACTATTATTAACCCAACATTATCTGCAAACCTTGCTAAATGACATTAACAAATGATCAAACTTAAAGGCTTTCCACCTAGCTTCCAAACTGACATCCAATAATGCTATCTATCGAACAAATGAACCCTTTTAGTTTGTTATGAAATTGTTCTACCCAGTCATCGGGGTCAATGACTTTAAATGACTTGATAAATGAGTTGTGCTTTACAATAAATCTTACTAGTATTTTACTAATCTAGCTTTATTCATCTAAGCTGTAAAGTAATCAGCCCTTCTCCTTACACTTACAATTACCCTGACAATCTTTTCCCAAAAACCAATTGAGCATCTTAGCTTTCCAGTCATGTGCTGTATCCATGATTTACTCTTGTGCTTTATTCTACACACCACACACACAACTGCCATATTTACACATAACATGTTGGATGCTCTTTTGTTTTTACCCCCACTAAAGGGCCTGGGGTATTATGGTCTCTCTCTCTCTCACTTGTACTCTCTCGCTCTCTCTCACTCTCTCTCTCTTTCTTTCTCTCTCTTTCTCTCTCTCCCTTTGTGTGTGTGTGTGCATACATGCCTGAGTGTAGTTTCACTGGATGTGTATATTATTAAAATACATATACATAAAAAATATTGAGAAGTTAAATGAACTGCTGAGTGAGTGATGGTAGTAGCCTACTTTGCTGTGACGTGTAGAAATGTGTATAGATGCGTACCCATAGGTAATAAGTGTAATACCTAATTTTCGAGATGAAAAGAAATGGGAAATATATTTAGACATGTTTGTGACAGTTCGTCACATTTGTAGTAAAATCTTGGTGATGTGTTTGTGTATGCTGAACAGACAGACTGCATTATCGCTTGGGCTGAGAATGTGGGGAAACAATAGCTTATACATGTCATCCCATTACTCATGAAACGACTGCATTGGCTTAGATTCGCGACTAACCCAATTGGTCACGATCCACATACGCCTTCTGGTGTGGAGCCAATTAACAGCTGGATGTGCGATTTTCATCTGTTAACAATATGGGATTATCTTAACTTTATAGGTTATGTGTTCGTCTCTTCTTGCTCTCGCCATTTTAAGTAATACTCGGACTATTAAACTAAGTGTACAGGGACAAATTCTGAGTCATTCATAATTCATGTTTAAATTGAACAGAAAATATGAGAATTTGTTTATCCTCGTCAATCAAAGATGAACTTATCCTGTTGACTGTTTTTGTTTTAGCTGCAGGGTTTCGTGTAATAAAAATACAACTGTGGTGCCCTGTACAATACTTTTTGGGCAGCAGTACCCAAGGTATTAAAAGTGTTTGCTTTTTTTATCCCGGTTTCTTAACCGGTCACGCCACGCACGCACGCACGCACGCACGCTCGCGCACATATATAGGCTACACACGCGCGCGTGCGCAACCCATATACACACACAGACACACACATGCAAACACACATCTCACATGCAAAGGGTTAGTATTTCTCACCGAGTGTTTGTGTAAGCAGACAGCAAAATGACGAAGGAATGTCATGGAATCCAAGGTGCGGGTTTACGGAGGTCTCACATCGACCAGGGGATCCACATCACAACCACAACTTTAGGTATCACTCTTGCCACACTCGCTGTATTCACTTTCATGCTACAGACCTCTGCGCATCCACAGTGCTTAGACTTCCAGCCACCTTTCAAGCCTACGTCTCACTTGGAATTTTGCAGTCATTACGATACATTTGGATGTTGTGATCAAGATGCTGACAGTACCATCGCGGAAAGGTACTGGGACCTGATGGACTCAATTAGCCACGAAGAGTATGTGCGCTGTGGTGATGTAGTGAAAGACATCATGTGCCAGGTAACTATTTATTGTGTACAGTACAGCAAGTGCACAATTTTGGTTTCGTGTAGGGATTTTCATATTAAGTATATATATCCTGTGTGTTTGTGCACGTGTGTGAGGAAAAATCCTATGTCATTAATTTGGCAATATACTGGAATAAAAAAAATGGAATTGAATAGGGGATGTAGTCGTTGAAAGTGGCCTTTTGAGGCTGCTATTTGCCGGTTACTGTAACTAAAATGTTTCACACTACAGTAAGTTATCGATATTTTAGGTGGGCTTACCATTAATGATTGCTGTAATTAACCTGTTTATTTATTTAATTATTATTTATTTTTTGCGTGGAATGGGTTGGGGTTATCTTATAGCTAGGTCATTACAAACATTGGTGTGGAACCGTATACAATTTCAGTGAGCTATTGCATCTATTTTAACTTTTCACTTTGATCCATTATTGGTTCCTTCAGTCTACCTTAAATTAATGTTAACATTTCGTCTTAATTTCTGTTCTTACATGCGTTGCATTGCAAGCGGTACCATATCATTATTGCGGTAGGCTAAATGTGGTTACTATAGCTACTATTAGCTTTACATACAAGTAGTGTAGTCGTTTAAAACGGAACTGGGACAGAAACCTAATTTAGACTAAACGTTTTGATGATCTTCACTGCTTTGGTAACGGTGACATGACGGTACAGTGTAGCTGGTAGAGGAGCCAAGATGTTCCCTACGCCATCTTGTGGCTAAGGGTAGCAAAAAATAAATACAAAAACGTGAAAGACGAAAAGTTTGAGTCATCTGGTGCTGTGGTGTTTGTTTTGTCACACCAGAAAGCTATCTTCATCCTTATATCAGTGATGTAGGCTACATTTTAATGAAATAGGTAACATTTGGTATGAATACCACATGACTGTGCCCATCCCAAGAGATGCTTATCTGCTCCAGGCAGGCTGTGTCTGAAGGCAACCTTTAAGCAGGGTCCTTGCCTTGAGGTTGGGGGGAAAGTTGGGACAAGTTGGGTCTGTATTGGGGGACCTAAGAGAACATAATGACCGGCTTTATTATAATGAGGGAGTAGGCCAGGAAATATTATATTCATATTATATTATATTTCACAAGACCCAAAATGTTTAGCCAGGCCTCTGCCTCCTGGCAGCAGACTTTGTTGCGCTGTAGTCAGCAGCAAGTCTTTACTGCTGACTACAGACCCCATTTACAGGTAAAGGCATAGCATTCTTTTTTTTTCTCAGACCACTTGCAGGGAGGGTAATGTGAACCAGAACCTTACTCCAAAGTTAAACCATACTTCAAGTTTCTCATAATTAATATTGCTAACCTGATAATTTGTTTTTACAGGAATGCTCCCCGTATGCAGCCCACCTATTTGATGCAGAAAACCCCTACACACCAGTGCGGGAAATTCCAGGCCTTTGTTTTGCATATTGTGAGGAGTTCCACACTAAGTGTGGCTTCATCATTAAGCACTTGACGGACAGCAGAGTTCTTCAGGAGGCCTCTGACAGGGGCAGCATAACCTTCTGCAGTCTTACTGACCTACCTGACAGGGATTACTGCTACCCCAATGTGCTTCAAAACAACTATCTCTCCAACAACCTGGGCAAAGTGACAGAGGACCCCATGGGCTGCCTTCAACTTTGCCTGACAGAAGTTGCCAATGGACTGAGAAACCCAGTATGTAACCTCCCATGCTATTTGAAAAAGACAGCTGTCTCAGCTGTCAGGCATAAACTTAGATTGGGCTAGTGTCTGTTGAAATGTTAGAATTTGTTGATTATTGTGCAAAGAAGAGCCTTTTATGCTCAAAAGTGATCTGAAATGTTTTTGAGATGAAAAATCACCAACACTCAAGGTGATGATTCAAGGGACAACTTATTAAAGGTGTCATTGCATAATTTTTTTCGTTAATTTTGCAGCAGTCTCGAAATATGCCTGTGAATGCCCTGTGAGTCGGTTATGGTAAAAAAAATGCTTTAGTGCTCCTGGTACAGGCTGTTCTAGTTTGGTGGAGGAGATGGGGTGGGTAGAATGACAGGTTCTCGGCTATGCTAGTCACGGGCTACAATCATTCAAAGCCCATTCGGTCATAGCACACCAAATAGAAGATTTAAACATTCTAAACAAACACATACCTATATTTCACTAAGGGAATGTGTGCTGCAACAAGACTCATCTGGTAATCACAACTGTGGCACGGCTTTTTCTAACTAACAAACTTACAGCACTTTGTTTGCCTTTTTCTTATTCATTCGTAGAAGAACATTTTCACGTGCAGCATGAATATACAACTCAGAGTGACCTATCCTATTTCAAAAAGAGCTATTACTAACGAAGTGGCTACTGGTACGGCAGTTTCCGTGCCCCTAGAACCGGTATAGGGTTTAGGGTTAGGTTATGGTTATGGTTAATAGGGAATTTTTATCTGATAAATCTGTGGGAACCCTGCCTGAGTGTGGTACAGATTTAAAATTCCGGACCTATAACTTCAAATGTATTGGTCCGGAAGAATATGGACCAATAAGGTTCCGTAGAATAGGTTCCTGACCAATATCCTTAAAACTACTGTTACGTAATTCCGGACCCGTAGCCACTGCCAATTACTAAAGGGTTTTATTGCTAAATAAGACCTTTAAAGACTTTTGTCAGGCAGTGATACGACTGCCTCCTAATTTTCTGATGGGATGATGGAGAAAAGTTGTCTGCTGCTGACCCAAGTTCTCCTGATAAAGCGGTTTTGCCTAATATCAGTGGAAAATGCCCATCATAACAACATCGGTTAGTAACATTGCCCGGCAACGCTGCTCAAAAATTTGCTTAGTGTATCATTATCATCTTTTGAGTATCTGTGACAGTCTCAGCTGTAATGGTAAAATGGATGGAGTACAGTGCATAAACTTAGGCCTGCTGACAGTCTTGGCTGGGCCTGGGACAAGATAATTTGATGGGGTCCCCCACCCCATAGTCATAATGTAAGGAGGGACCACTTCTGGGCCCCCCCTTTCCCAGGGCCCGGAACAAGAGACCCGTTTGTCCTCCCTGCATAAACTGCATAAACTGTTGAACTGTTGCAGGTGCTGATGCTACACAGCGGTGATGACACACACCGCATGTTCGTGGCCGAGCAGGTGGGCTTCGTGTGGGTGTACCTGCGAGATGGCAGCCGTGTGGAGCAGCCCTTCCTGGACCTCAGCGGGGAGGTGTTCACCACGCCCTGGCTGGGGGACGAGAGGGGCTTCCTGGGCATGGCCTTCCACCCACGCTACCGCGACAATGGACTCTTCTACATCTACTATTCCATTACGGTGCAGGGCAGCGTGGAGAGGATACGCATCAGCGAGATGAGGGTGTCCACCCACGACATGAACAGAGCCGATCACAACTCAGAGAGGTTAGCTGCAGAGGTGCGCACACACACACACACACACACACACACACACACACACACACACACACACACACACACACACACACACACACACACACACACCCACACACGCACACACACACACACCCCTCAATAATATACTGTAATCACAACATACCTATGATTCTGCAATTGATATTAATGGAACTATATATGCAGTTTTAGGCTATAGTTCTTCTTAGCTTTGTTGAGTTAAAAAAACAATGGATCCTGTGATCAGTCTGGGGGTATTATAAAATAGCATTACGATAGCCACAAGTGGCCAGGTGGTGGACATTGAAGTGGGGAGTCTTGGCATCTTATTGAATGAAGGGCACGCTTTCATGGCTCTAATCTCTTTTCCAGGGTAATTCTTGAGATAGACGAGCCAGCTGCAAACCACAACGGTGGACAGCTGCTCTTCGGCCTTGACGGATACCTGTATATATTTACAGGGGACGGCGGAAAAGCCGGAGATCCATTTGGAAAATTTGGAAATGCTCAAAATAAGTAAGTACATTGCCTCATGCATAAAATGACAGAAGACATTACAAAATTACATTTTTTTGTTTGGTCAAGAATTCTCTTGATCATCTAAAACGTTCTGTGCAGAGCATCTTCTGTCTGCAGAATCAGAATACAAAGCCACTTCTCCAGTGCTTTAGAGAGAAACTCAGTGTAGCACCTTCCACTAGAAAGTTTGTTTTTACAATTTACCGAGACGATGCCTTTCTTTTTCCTTTGATGCTGCACAATTTTAAAGTGCATAGCGTGGTATTGTTCAGAGCATAAATACAGCTAGTTTTAAGTTTTACAAAACTGCCAGATTCCAGTTTATCATGAACATTATTCCTCATTAAACTAGTCCTGAAATGCCAGTCTTAATCTCAAAATATATTATTCATAATATCATCCTATCCCATCTAAGTAGAATTGTTTTTGTTAAAATTTAGTTTTTTTCTTTGTACCTAGGAGTGCTCTCCTGGGTAAAGTACTGCGAATAGACATAGACGGGAGCAGCACTAATAAGACTCCATACAGGATCCCCCCTGATAACCCCTTCATCGGAGAGCGAGATGCCCGGCCAGAAGTCTACGCATATGGCGTCAGAAACATGTGGCGCTGCTCAGTGGACAGGGGTGACCCCGTCAACCGTTACGGCAGGGGCAGAATCATCTGTGGCGATGTGGGCCAGAACCGCTTTGAAGAGGTGGACATTATCGTCAAAGGAGGAAACTACGGATGGAGAGCCAAAGAAGGCTTTGAGTGCTTTGATATTAAGCTGTGTCATAACTCCTCTATGAGTGAGTATTGCTACTAGAATGCTTGCATGTTGAGAAAAAAAGTTTTTATTTAAAAAACAGAAACTAGAATATTGACTTTCATGTTCAGTCCATCTTCAATACTGCATGCAGAGTTCAAGACTCCTGTCATGTATTCCTTCTCTCTGTGTACTAAGCACAGGCAATTTTACTAATAAGCTAATCTTCCTGTTGATCGGGTGCTCGTAAGGATTAGGTGGTTAAGGAATTGGTTGAATCAAATATGTGGCAGGGTTTGACACCTCGGATTGCTTGACACAACAAAACTTTCCTCTTTTATTCACAGAGGATATCTTGCCCATATTTGCTTATGGGCATCACATTGGAAAGTCAGTAACAGGCGGTTATGTGTACAGAGGGTGTTTGTCCCCCAATCTAAATGGCCTGTACATCTTTGGAGACTTCATGAGTGGGTATGTGCTTTAAAACCTGTCAAAATACTTTTTTATTGTTTTAATACTGTTATGACATAGACCATTTCATAAGATCAATCAAGTGCAACAGCCATTACAGTCTGTGGCCTGTTGGACTAAGTTTGGAAAGATGTATTTAATTTTTTTCATTTTTAGTGTAAGACATTCCAGGCATTGTACCAATACTACTGAATGGACAAGTACAGTAAAATATGAGTCTACTATGATTTTATTCCAGCAACTACTGTGCAAGTATGCACTAAAGCTTCTAGACGCAGTAAATCTGTGATCTGAGATGAGTGATAGGTTTTTGCCTTAACACTTAACACTGGCTGTTGTCCTATAGTCGATTAATGGCCCTTCAGGAAGACAGGAAAACTGGGACCTGGAAAGAGAAGAGCATATGTATGGGCGATACAGCGACCTGCTCCTTCCCAGGGCTTATTAACCACCATCATAAGTTCATCATCTCATTTGCAGAAGATGAAGCAGGTGAAATGCAGTTTATTTTAACTAATTAATATATAATATCATTCGTTAATGATTATCCATGCATGATTGTGAGTGGCTTATTTCCTGTGCTTTACCCAAATGTTCTGTTTTTTTTTGTTTTGTTTTTTTTTTCAGGTGAACTCTATTTCATGGCTACCTCATATCCAAGTGCCATGTCTCCTTTAGGAACAATATACAAATTTATGGATCCCTCCAGGTATGGTTTATAAAAGTAATTATGAAAAAGTGTCTATAAATTATTTGTATACAACACATGTTATATACAGTGTTGTGCAATAGATAACAGTACAAATGACAGACATAATTCAGTCATAGCATAAGGAGCAGGCATGGTTATAAAATATATGAAATGTAAAACAGTGATGGAGTAGCCTCTATGCTACAGCACAACTGAAAGGCAGGTGCTGTGTGGTGTAAACCTCTAATATGACCCCCCCCCCCCCCCCCAAAAAAAACAACAACAATAACAACAACAAAAGAAGCCCAGTGTACTACAGTCACAAGAGGCACTGTGCACACTACTGCCCAGCTTCAGTAGGTGAGCACCTCGTCATTCCAGAGTGTCTCAGGTTGACACATGTCTTTTATTAAAGATCCTGGCCACCACTCAGCAAAACGTGCCTGTTAAAAAGCACAGATGGATAGCTACTCACAGCTCCCCAATGCATGAATGTGCTTCTGCATCCCTCTTTCTTGACGCTTCGCTTCCTCAGTATGACTTAATTTGATTGTACATCACTGTATTATATGAAGACTGTGCACGGTGTAAAATCCCTTTTAAGCTGTGACATTTTTACTGCAAGACAGTATTCCTTTCTTTTGCTGCTGCATCACTTCTGAGTAATTTGAACACATGGTTTACATTCCTTCCGCTCATATCTTGGAATGTTAGCTTAGTCCTTTGTCAGGCAGTCTTTTGTCCTTGTCTTGAGAGATATACTTGCACTCTCAGTGTCATAAATCTGACTTGTGAACTAATGGGTTTATTATTTGATGATTTATATGGACAGTCCACTCTTTGACTGCTGGAAGTTTGTTCCTGTGACCTTTGAGTCCTTTTTAGTCAAAACTCCAGTTATCAGGTGTCAATGAACAGTCAACTTGTTACATAACCCTGCAAAATTTGATGTTTGCAGTGCATTTGATGATTTCACCGAATACTTCACAATCAAAAGGCCTTTATTCTACTTATCAAGTGCACTGGTGATGTGCAAAGCAGACAGCCACCTCCATAATTATCAAACCATCCTTCCAGCTGTTACCAATTCCCTCACGATACACAGGCACGGTTTTAGAGACTGGTGGAAAGAAAAATCAGCCAAAATTGGGAGCCAGTTATCGAATCTCCAGCAGCTTTCACTATAATCTACATTGATTTACAGTCAGGTCACATGATCTGACTACGTGCTGCTCTGCTTGTGCTGCCTATTGTGGCATAACTTTTCTTACACAGACAAGAGTTTTTTTTTCAGTGTTATAAAGTAATGAATCTTTTGTATTTTTTACTTCTGTGCAGGAGAGCACCTCCAGGGAAATGTAAATACAAGCCACTTCCTGTAAAAGTCAGGGGCAAAAAAGTACCGTTTGTTCCAAGAGAATGTAAGTCATCATGGCTTTTTTATTGTTTATTTTCTTTTTTGACTATCTTTTAAGTCAGTGGATTGAGACCTTTAAATGTTTTTTAGCAGTCTAAATCCACCTTAAAATACTATATGCTGTTGGTTACTTGACGTAGTTACTGCCACAAGATACTGTGGGATACGTTGTCTCCTCTGCGTTCATGAAGGACGGCCCAGTGTAACACATGGTAAAGATGACACGAAAGGTGGCATTAAAGCTCCTTTCCTTTAGCATTTACATAATTCAGCCAACTGTTATCAGGGTAACTGTTTCCAGGTCATTTTGACAGTTAAAGTTAAGAACCTTCTATACTATAAAGGACTATTCCACCACATCCCACGTGTTAAATGTATTTTTAAATGTAAGTTTTTCATGTGGTAAAACAAAAAAAGTCAACTATTTCAGTTTAGTTTACAGTATAAACGTGGGTCTATACTGAGTCCATTTATGTACCTTCAGCTTGCTTAAGAGAGCACTGGAAGAAAGCAAGTGTGTTCTATTTACATCACCATACTGAGGATTCTAATTTTATCTCTGTGTTTCAGTAACTGTTGTGGATGTCAATGAAAAGCCTACAAGACCTCCACTTAAAAAGCTGAAAAAATCCACCACCAAAGCACCCACGACAAGCCAACCTAAAACCACTTCACTTATTACAAGCAACACCATTCCAATAACTAAGACCAAAACTACACCACTCCCTATGAAAAACAAGACTTCACTAACTACCTCCTCAAAGGCAACATCTATGAACCAGACAATCTCCAAGAAAAAGCTTACAACACCACCACACAAAAAGCTAAAGACATTCACAACTAAGGCACAAGTGACAAGTCAAGGTGAAACCACCACACTTCCTAAAGGTAATATTCATCCAATAACTAAGAACAAAACTACTTCACTTCCCATAAGAAAAACCACTTCACTTACAACTTCAGAAAAAGCAAAACCTACGAACCAGACACTCATCAAACAGAAGTCTGAAAGACAAGTGAAGAAGATTACTCTGATGAAGGCACAGACAAAGCTTAGAACTCCCAAAGACAAGCTGCCCATGGTCAACCAGAATGTTTCACCAAAGAAAGCGATTGTGGCGAGCAAGACAAAGAAGATTCCAGCAAAGAAACCTAATGGACAACCTTCAAAGCAGAGGGTAGCAGAGAAAAAGAAAGTGACCAAAAAACTTGAAAAAAGACCTACGAAACCCGTAACTGTAAAAAACGAAACCAAAAAAGCACAAGTGAAAAGCAAAAAGGCAAAGGATTATGATGTTCCGATGAGGGTGAAGTGAAACTGATTCTGTTCCATGTCAAGGTCTGCTTATGCCCAGTATTGATTCTCAGTTTGCACGAAAGCAGAAGGTTCCTAATCTTAATTTTGGTGTCTCAGGCTGTGGTGAAGTAATTACTGTGCTTAAAAAAACCCTGTGTTATATAAAAGAAAATGTTAAAAATGGCAACCCAGCATAAAGTAACAGGAATGCACATTATTGTTGTAAATATAACATCTTGAGGCCAAATGTGCTGCACTACAATTATGACAAACCAATAAAAGATGCAAAAATATGTCTGCAAAACAGAAAGTTAAAAAAGAAACATTGGTTTGATAAAATAAACTTAAAACACCACCTTTAAATGCTTGTGTCCACAGTGAAGGATTTCTCCCTTGCTCATGGATAAACCTAATAACAGATTAACACATTCATCTCTTGAATCATATCCATAAATGATTTAAGCATCTCTCTCTGTCTCTCTCTCTCTTTCCCTCTCTCTCTCCCTCCCTCGCTCATTGATAAACCCTATAACAGATTAACACATTCATCTCTTGAATCATACCTATCAATGATTTAAGCATCTCTCCGTCTCTCTCTCTCTGCCTTACTATGCACACAACAATAATAATAGATATCGTATCCCAGGAAAGGTCCAACTTTCTTTCAGCATTTACCTCTAGCTATCTTGTAGACAAACCCCCTAGGTTTACATGTCGGTCAGGCTAATATGTGTGTATGTAACCCTTGAGGGTTGTGGTTGGGGGCATGACCAGGGAAGCCGGGGCTTACCTTAGTTCCTTTGTGTTGTCTTAAGAACATGTCTGATGCAGGGAGGATTCATGAGAGCTTGTATCCTGTTATTATAACACTAAAGACAGGTTGGCATGAGGGAAGCCCGGAGGGAATGTTGAAATCCCTGTGTACATGTCCTGGCCTGATGTTTTGCTGTAACGTATATGAACGAAGACCACTATTCTGTTGGGATGCTGAGTGTGGCATGTGATTTGCATATAAGTCTAAAGAAAATATTTCGTGTCCTGAAAGTGAGCCTTGCAAAATACATGCACAAACAGCAAATGTGTCATTTTGCTAAGCCTTGAAAAAGACACAATGCAGGTTTTTGACATCTTCATTTGCTTAGCTTAGCTTTAATCCCCCAATAATCCTGCTATTTTGAGTTCAAAAAGCTTTCTCGCAACAACACACTGTTTGATGTGGGACTTTCCCCCCATAGTTCAGGACCATTTCAGAGTCACTCACATTGCAGTTGTTATCGCATAGTTAAAATGAATGTACAAAATGAATGTAATTAACTAACCGCAGTATCCAGAGATGTTTGACTTTTAAAAAAGCAGAGGGTCAAAGAGCTGTACAGCTGATCTCACACAGACGTGTCATTCTGGCCCATCGTCCCGCTGCATCACCACAGCAACGGGGTGGCCAAATGAAGGAAATGGAAAACATTCGTCATGAATCCTGCAGCCAAAATATGATTGCCATGACCCTTGACCCCAACTCTGCTGCTGTGGGCTCAGTGACAGCAGGGTGAGAAATTTTACAGGGAAATGCAAGCACTCGTCACTCTGTATGACGAAGCCTCACAGTGGAGAGGTCGCTACCTGGTAGATAAGGAAGAAACATCAATAGTCTGCTGATTTCATGAAAAAGGTATTTTAAAAAAAGAAGATACCCCAAGGTAGCAAAGGTGCTGGGTGGTTGTTAATCACAACATTGAAAAAGTTTGGATTGTAGTGCGTAGGCACTGTGAAACTACAAAGTCACTTCTGGATCTGCCCCCACCTATCTCAACGTCATACTGAATGCTTACATCCCGTCCAGAATGCTGCGATCCTCCAATATGAACCGCCTGGCCGTACCCTCTCCCAAGACAAAGCAAGGTCACTCCAAACTTTTCTTGGTTGTTGTCCCTCAGTTGTGGAACAACCTACCAGTCCCTACAAGAGCAGCAACTTCCCTCTCGACCTTCAAAAAGCTTGTGAAGACCCTTCTTTTCTAAGACTGCTTAACAAAACCAAATTCTACTAACCATCTCTTTACATAGGTACCTTCGATGTTCTCTACACATCTGTTTGCTATTATGTCCTCCTTTTGTAAGTCGCTTTGGATAAAAGCGTCTGCTAAGTGTAATGTAATGTAATGTAATGTAATGAAACTGCAACTGTTTACCAAGCACCAGGTTTGAACCAACATAGTTTTGATAATGTTTCCTTATGTGTTTGGAGAGCCTTGTTTGTTGTCTGTAAATGTGTTTGCTTATTATAGGCTATAGACTGTACATTATCAACAGCAGGCCCATTGCTTACAATCAACGTATTGACAGAGGAGCTCAGGGTCTGTATTACCCTGATGACCTGATGACCTTTTTGGAGCTTGAAGATGTTTCACCTTTCATCCAAAAGGCTTCTTCAGTTCTGGGCTGATGAGGGGTGTGGTCTACAGCTCCACCTCCAGTGATCTAGAGATACAGCTCCTAGTTCCCAACATCAGGACAGAACTGAAGAACACTTTTTGAATGAAAGGTGAAACGTCTTCAAGCTCCAACAAGAGGTCCAGTTGCTTACAAGTTAGCTCCTTTGAATGTTTTCATTATTTGAGAAAACTCACATTTAGATTTAATTGTACTCTTTACATGTGGGTAACTGTTTGAATATCCAAACATATACATGTATGTCTGTACCTGAATGGCTAGGAGCTGTTTTAAATAATTCTACCCATCAAGTTAAATAAACAAATAATCCTAATTTCTAAGGAGGAAGAGATATATCAAACCGCTAATAATTGTTCCCTGTAAGAGGCACAGGCCTACTATAGAAAGATATTGAAAGAGAGTGTAAGTCCATTGTGTAAGTCATTAGGTATTTAAGCAGCTATTTGAAAGAGACAAAAGAAATAATATATCTCAAAGTGTGACACTTTAAATCCAATTAATAAATCTCGAAGGATTAAAGCAACAGCATGTAAGTTTGTGGCCAAAACTAGTGCTGCAATCACGTTTTAAATACTGCAGAGCATAGTATCCCCTTCCCCAGAGCATAGTATCCCCTTCCCCAGAGCATAGTATCCCCTTCCCCAGAGCATAGTATCCCCTTCCCCAGAGCATAGTATCCCCTTCCCCAGAGCATAGCATCCCCTTCCCCAGAGCATAGCATCCCCTTCCCCAGAGCATAGCATCCCCTTCCCCAGAGCATAGCATCCCCTTCCCCAGAGCATAGTATCCCCTTCCCCAGAGCATAGTATCCCCTTCCCCAGACAAGAGGCTGCCAGCTAGGTTGCCGAAATCAGATAGGTGGGGGGTGGCGCTACAGGCCAAAACGCATAATATACACATAATATGCACATAACATACACATAATATACACATAATATACACATAATATAAACATAATATACACATAATGACAACATCAACATAAGTTGAGGGCTGCAACTTATATGGGAATGGGAACATTCAGGCTGGATTACTGTTGTCAGTGATAAAAGTATTTGAAATGATTATTATTCCTTAATGTCTGGTGATATATTAGGGCCATTTCATGATTAATTTACATTTATTTCTTACATACTGTTCCTTTAAATGATATTACAAACTTTTACATTATTGGCAGCAGTTTACAGCAGCCAATAATGTAATAACTAACCAATAATGTTTCAGAATGTTTTAAAATTATTCAAACTACTGAAGTAACTGGCAGTATTAAGGCACTTGTCCACTTTTTAAAATCTTGATATAAAACTCTGGACTGTAAAATGGAGAACAGTTCCAGTAGTCACAATACTCTACTTACATCAAAACTGAGGCAAAAGATTCAATAAACTTCCACCTATTCACTGAAAAATCATCCCAAAAAAGTAAAAAGAAGGAAACATGGCCATTACTTCTTTCTGTAAATGTTCTTAATTTTGTACTGCACAAAGGCTACGTGGCTGAGCAGAAGCCAGGCTTTCATTCATCGACTGTCCCTCCCAAATAATGTAGCTCTTTTCAAGAGAAATTGCGTGTCTGTGACAGCTCACATACCACAAGCAATTGTCTTGGTTGCCATTTAAAAGGCTAAGTAGCAAGAAAAGACTGGATGGTTCGAGCCCTTAAAATAATAATAAAAATAATCTTAATAACCTCCCCTTCCCCCAACAGAGTGAGACCAGGTCTTTTAACATCTATTTGAAAGAGACAATAGTAATAATAGATTCTGATGTAGTGTGACACTTTTAATTTAATAAATACATCTTTGATTATTACATTATTGGTTGTAATTGTTTCATTTTAAAGTTTTTAAAATTAAACCAGCCGATAATGTAATAAACCTGGTTCACATTATGTTTGTGTAAACTATGTTAGCTTCACACAAACAAAGGTTTTGGGAAACACTTGTGTCCAATTACCTAGTGAATTATAGACATAGCATAGCTATGATATAGATAGATAGATATAGTGACTAGCATAGCCGAGAACCTGTCATTCTCCCTGCTCCATCTCCTCCACCAAACTAGAACAGCCGGAAGCAGAAGCACTAAAGCATTTTTTTCACTAAAACCAGCTCACGAGGCATTCATTAACACTAGAGACCACCGCAAAATTAATAAAAACACGATGGAAGTACACCTTTAAGCAAATGGTCAGGTATGGAGGAACATGCATCTCATTGAACACCGCAGTATCTTTTAAATACATGCCACTAAAATACAGATCACTCAAGCTGCCCCAAGGGTGGCTAGTAGCAAAATAACTTTTACACTATAAATGTTGAGCAACTTACTAATTCAGTGAAAGCGTATGAGATATCTCAAGGCAGGCTCAACTAAGAACTGATATGGGTACAGACATCATAAATTTAACTTATATGGAATACATTAAGAATTGTAAAATTGTTGGGGTTAAGACTAATAAAAAGAAAGCACTTGCTGTTCAGAAAGAGGAAAGTTATGTGTAACTTCAGATAAGAATTTTAATTTTAATTTTAATTTTAATTAAAATGGAGTACAACATAGTCATAAAACTGTCATGGATGCATTAGTATCGCATCAGTATCAAATACAGCTGCATTGTCTCAAAGCCTTAGGCGACTGGGGATTGCATCATTCCAAATTAGATTCACATACAGAGATAAAAGGACATATATTGACGAAAAGTAATACCACAGGCAGACTAAGTTAATATTTAATATGCAAAGCAGATGCTCAAAGCGTTTTGTAATGAGAAAGACTGTTTGGCACATTGACTTTTTTCTATCCTGTACGCCACCTAAAACCCCTACTGTATATGCCCAGGATGGCACTGCAGTCTGTAATTGTAGGTATTTGCATACTGTCTTGCAAAAATCAAGTGGTTAGAGATGCTAGTATTGAATGCCATACATACTTATTATTAATGTGACTGAAATTAAATGAACGTTTATAGTATAATATCATTGGCATTAATATTACCATAAGTGCCATAACTAAGAAATTATTATTGTGGATATAAACAAATATATCAAATAAAGTGTTCAGAAGCAGTGCTTATTGTTTCTAGATTTTTTTTTTCTGTCTACAAAACTGTCTGTGCTCTTTTCAGCCAAATGCTCATGAAAAATACTGTGTTCTTTTCTAAAACAAGTTTGCTGGCACACTGAACTTTGACTCATGATATAAACAAATATGTTACTACCCCCTGGTGGCCAACCTGAGCACGTAACAGTAAGTGACAGAGGTTTAGTTTACCCAAAACAAAGAGGTGCCAGAGGTTCAATTCACCCAAAATAAAAAATAAGCATCAAAAGCATACTGTGGTGGCAGGAGTTACTCAAAGATTTACAGATTTAATCAGAAGAAAGGTAATGCATTTTCTTGCTTCTTTTAATCTCAATTAACCTCATCTGATAAGAAACTGATGTCCTTTAATGTCCTGGCACACAGAACAGCGATAAGACTTTTTAGACTTCACTAAAGACTTTTGCTCCTTAGTGAACACCATTACTCAACTAAAATAGAAAAATACTTTCAACAGGTGGACATGAAACAAATCCCTCAGGTAACTTGTGTAAAGTAAATTAGTAGAAAGATGGGGACGAAACAAGGCATGATTGTTATTGACATGTTACAAATAACAGTAGTCTAATACATTTTTGATTATAAATTCATACATATACAAGTCAGTAGCTGATATATAACTCAATAGCTGATCTTGTAAACAGGCTCTCCAACATGAAGAATCCCAGTCTCTTTTACAGTGTAGTACTGTCCAAACAGAGGTGCTGTTTTGTACAACGTCTGCAGTGATGGATCACACTGGCGATAGCTTAAGATAAATAAAAAGAGCGAGAGAGAGAAAAGTTGTTGGGATGCCACTCTTACCATAATGGTGTTCTGGTCAGACACACAATCACACAAAAAATGCTTCACATACAAACTACTGTTTCACATTTGCATCCGTGTGGTAGTGTGGCAACCACGGGCAGAGCTAGAAATTTTAGGGCCTATGAAAGAATAATAATAATAATAATAATAATAATAATAATAATAATAATAATAATAACAATAACAACAACAACAACCCCTACCCCCGACCACCACACAGGATAACCACACAGGATTTTTAAAAGTAGTTTAGCAGCTAAGGTATTCCAGAAAATATATTTCTGGAAACATTCTTTAGCTCTTAAGTCCAGATCATTCTTCATGTCTTAAGTACATTGTTTTCTAGAAACAGGCTAAATATCTGTCACATCACAGTCACTCAACATGTCACTAATTATAGGCTTCATCCACCAGTACAGGTGTACTCACTGCATTCCTGAATGCTTTTACACAAAGGTGTCACTATACAGTACGCACTAAATGGACGCTTAGAGCACATGTGTTTTTTTGTCCTGTTTACCTTTTGAGTGTGTCCAGTGGCTCCTTCCTGCTGATGACTCCATTCTCAGGGTCTACTGTGGTGAAAATGCACCTGGAAGGAACATGCGCACGTGTTAGTCATCAGCACAGGAAGTCTTTGAAGTATGTGACTGAGAGGGCTGAGAGAAAGAGGCCATACTCAAGCTACCTTCCACAAGCCATGACCCGCTTCATCCTCACACTCCCAATCTGGATATCATGCCAAGAATCCTTGTAAAGATTTAACAGAAAGAGGCACAAAATGTCACATACTGTTTTCACTCAGAAATACAATGACCAGACTTTTCTGTTCTGTTCCTGTGAAATGCTGTTCACAACAGGGACCACTGATGCTACATTGCTACTTTTGGTACATGATTTGTTCTGTACATGGTCCCTATTTACTAAACAAACAAGCAAACAAACAAATAAATAATGTTAACTCTAAACAATACATGGTAAAATATGACATAGGCACTGAGGTAATATCCTCAGTGTACATGGTTTGTGTACCTCACTAAAGGCCTCACAGTCGCTAACAACGATACTAGGACGGAATTGAGAAACAGTGACATCTTTATCCAGTCTGGTGTTCAAATCCTGCACAGAGGCTTCAGACAACAGCATGACAGCTGCGGCATCAGGATACGCCACCTACAGCAATCACAAGAATGCAAGTAAAACATACAGCATAACGTCTAAAACAGCATTCACAAATATGTGAACACCAAAATAGTAGTAATAATGACAAGCAACTGCGCATTAAAAACTAAACCTACAAAGTTTACACAAAAATGTATTGTGCCAAAACATATACGCAGTTTAGAGAAACCGATAATATGCGATAATATAGTGTGGGAAATGAGTAATAAATGCATCCAGTGTTTTTCAGTAAAGGTTTTTCCTAATTGTACTGTTACTATTAAATTTTAACCAGATATTGATATCTACAAAATACATTCACACAGGTAAAGAAGTGAGAATGTTCAAGCCCATAAATACATTTATGAGTAATAATGTAATCACAAAAGAAAGAAGTATTGAACCTAGCAAAAACAGTAAACTAAGGCCAGAAAAGAACAGAAGCCATTTGTAATCTATAAGTACTACTTAGCATGAATTGTGTATTTAGATTAAATAGACTTTGTCCTTGATAAAGAACATCTGGGTTTTTTTTTAGAAAAATAAAAAAGTGCTTTAAGGACAGGCCAATACTAGCCTGGTAACCAGCCCCTCATACTTCATTTTATTTTGTACAGGGGGTCTGGCAGTGCTTCCCTTGACATAACTGTCTTAGTCAGAATTTTGCCTAGCCAATCAGCAAACAGAGGGAGTGTTCGTGAGCGATGGTGTTGACTTTGTGTGCTACATTGGAACTGTAGTGCGTAGGCCATCTAATTGCATATGTCATGACCAGACGTTAGCGATTGGGTAAAGACAGAGCCACTTGTTTTAAACTTCAGCAGAGTCCACACCTCCAGGAAGACATCGTTTCTCAATACAGCACTGCCAGACCCTCTGTACAAAATGAAATGAAGTACGAGGGGCTGGTTTAGCAGGCTAGGTCAATACTGGTTATACCTCATCATCTGAAGGAAAGGGCTCCGCTTTTTTTGCAAACTTCCTGGCCTTCATCTGCGGCTCGTAGTGCACCATACGGACAGTCTTCCCTGATGCAAGGTAACATGTGAGCCACTCAGAGATTTTGTCTCCACAGTCTCTGCCTTGGATGTCAGCACCGAAGACCCTGGAGAACAGATCCAGAACTCCAGATTCACTCCAACATTGAAGTCTTGTATCTTGTTTGTGTTTTTGTCACATAACTTGGCCGTGTGGATACAAAAGTATACAGGCATCAGTCATTTGGTCAACTAAAGATAGACGAGTAGCACCATGTTGCAGAGCAGACCCGACTAAATTCGTTCAGTGCTGCTCTAAACGAATTTTAGATAGATCCATGCAGCATGCTTTTTAAAGTTGGTTTCACTTTTCACATTGTAGGTGAGTAAGGGAAACGGAAATAAACTGTAATGGAAGACATATTCTTAATATTCTGAACTGACCCAATCATTATACACTGACATGTTGGCTTTTAATCATGTATGGCGGAGGAGAGGAGGGTGCACCGGATGAGATTGTGAAAGGTTTTTAGAGGACTGTCTGAAACCATTTGTCACCAAGTGCTTTGAAAATATTTAATTTTAAGACAGACAAGTATTCCACAAAACACACATTACTCTGCACAGGGAGGCCTCCTATATGGAATTTGAAGAAAGTGGGACACTGCTTGATCGGTGAACTGTTAGGCGAGAATCCAAATTGGCAATGATTTACAAAGCCTAGCTAATGTGTCACCTAAGATCATTTGGCTTGTGTCTTCGCAGTCCAATGTTTGACCTCCCACGAACCACCGCTCCCATGTGTTTAATTAGTGTGGGCATTATGTCGCACTAAATTACTTTTAACATGTTCATCGCACCCTTCTGAACCATGGCCACTGTGAAGACTAATTAATCACTAACCCATGCCTCTCCACTCTCACCTGCAGTCAATTATGTTGTTGTTGGGTTGATGCAGGGGAACTTTTATTTCCTCCATGTTGGGGGCATTGAGGCAAATGTTGCCGCCATCAGCCGTCATTAACACCAGCACCAAACGAGGCTCCTGTCGACCTGTCACCATATGCCCGTCCTCTGTGACCACCATCCACTGTCTGTAATATCATATTTAATGATGAAAGACTGCATCGTTGTTTTTAAATCAGAAAATACTTAATACGACTGCGCTTTACTAGTATTAGAGGTATTTTAAAGTCACTGTATAATTGACAATTGATTATGAGCCGGGTAAACACACCGATCTCGGAGTTCTCCGTATTTCAAACCCATGCGCAGACATTCCGCTGTTGCGATTTGGAGTCCTTTGCCGGATTTGAGGGGGTGAAGGATCAGCTGGGAGACGACGCCAACTTGAGTTAACTTTTTGGGTTTCAGTACATACTTATATCCAAGCCAGAGACCGAGCAGAGAGACACCCGCCCCGACAGTGTAGAGCACGGCCTGTCTATGTTGCCCTAAAGCTGTCAACACAGCTTCTTTGAGTTCCATTCTCTCGAATGCACGGTATACACACCCGACCCGAGAGGAGTATTTCTTAAGCCGAGTATTTCAGAAGTTGTTAAACTTCGTTATATAACCGCGATACAACTTGGCGATGGGGTTTGTTGTCGGGCGACCAATGAAAAAATGGGTTGTTGAATGACACAGTTAAAGGCATAGACATACTATAGGCCTACATACTAGACATACAAGTATTGGGCTGAACTAGCGATATATACAAAAAACAGCCTGTAGTTCAATGTCAGAAGGTGGAAACAGTTGCACCAATTGTAAATGATTATAAAAGTTGTAAATGATTGTAAAAGTTTGACGCTGTTGTGAGTCATGTCTTTAAATTAACCCACCATACGGAGCAGAAAATGAAAAAAAGAAGGGGCTGCAAATAAACTTGAGACAACTGCTCAATTATTCGCAGTTGTCACATGTCATATGTTCATTTTATCGTGTGTTGTTACTGAGGGGATTTGGAAGCAGCGACAGTTGCTTTTTAATTAATTAAGAATAATGAAAGCCTTCAAGAAGCCTTTGTTATAGCCTACTATAACCTACTAGCGATACAGCCAGTTTAAAATTAGTGGTGTTTAGCGAGGTACTGTTAATAAAATGCGCTAACAGTTCATTTGTCCTGTCAAACGGATTAAGCTGAATGGAGCGTATCCCCGCTCCAAGATGGCGGCTCCGCGTCTCGTCAGCGCCTATTGGCAGTAACGCCCCATGCTCCGTCTATGTATAGTATGTCTATGGTTAAAGGCACAGTAAAGTCTCCAGACATGGTAAATCTGACGTATTGCTTACTTATAAACCCGTGGTTCGGTGTGTTTTGGCAACGTTCAAACATGACATGACATGTTCAAAACTCCACCATCATATCTAATATTACTAATTAAGGATGTTACTTTGACCAGTCTGCTCTGAAATAAAACCTGCTATGCTAACACGCAGTAGAATGCGTTTAGTATGGTTGTGTTGGAGTGGATAGTAGATTTGCATGTGTGACAGTGTTTGAGTTGGATATATTTCCATTAGCTAATACAGTAAAAAAAAAAAAAGGGGAGGGGGGTGGGGGTTGTGCAGAATCGCCCTGTGTGACCCAGCAGTCAAAACTATTTTTATCCTTTGCAGGGATCTTGAGGGCTGTGGACAAGGCAGAACACAGCAGATGCTTTCCCCACAGGGGAGCGATACAGGCATTTGTTGAGATGATGCTCCTCCTGTCACGGCTTCAAGCAGGTCTAATGGCTGTAGGTGCAGTGCTGGATGATGCAGTGCCCTCTCTCTTTTGGCGTCAAGTAAACATGGCACAGTCTCTCGTCACGCAGGCCAAACATAGCCTAATCTGCCCACCACCCTCCGCCGTAAGGGTAACAATGTGGCTCTGTGACCCTCTTTGTCACATAAGGCCAGAAACAGTCACACTTTCATATAATGCCGTAAATGCCGTACACTATAAAAAAAAAAAAAAGCTTAAGAAATGAAAGTAGTGTGCTGCATCATGGATCTTTTTGTGACATTGTTACATAAAAACATAAATCCATGCAGCATGTTGGCTTATTTTTGTATACTGGGTCTATGTTTCATTTTTTACAGTGTAGGAAAACATGGGCTTTTGAGTAGTGCGGATCAGCTGATCTTTACTATCAAACAGTGAACTGGTTTCAGTGGTTAACTGAACTATTTTGTACAGAAATCACATAGACACCACCATTCAAAACCGTTTATGTTTTTTTTTTAACCCAGTACATCATACCAGTGAATATTCCTATAACCAGCAGTGCAGTGATATTGCATACATACACCACCAAATAAGGTGAATAAAACCCTGAGGTTCATAAAATATGCCTGAAATGTGAAGGCTACCAAAATACATCTTTGTTTAAGAGAATACCAAAATATTGCCCAAGTCAATGTCGCTAGTGCCTCAATCTGAGGCTGATAAAGACGTATTTGTAGATAGATTTGCTAGATCTAACATCAGTTGTGAAAATGGTTCAGTCCTTCATCAGTTCTGGACAAATATTAGTGTGCGAGTGAAATACATTTCCGGAAGTTATTACTGAAATAAATTATTTGTAAAATATGACACTTTTTTATAATATAGCACCATAAAGATTATAGGAGAAGTACACCTCCGTTTGAAGTGTGTAGCGAGCTGTAGTGAGTCTGTGGTCAGACTGAGCTACGTCTCAGAGCACACAGGCTGAAGGGGGCCATGCTGTGTAGATCGGTAGACAGGCAGCTGTCGGCAGAGCACCTGTGCGGGCTGCACACACAGCCGCTGACCCCGGGGTCAAAAAAGTCCCCCGGCGACGTCACCACCTGGCCCTGCTCCATGAGCGCCTCGCTGAAGGACAGGTCGTGCGGCAGCGCCACCAGTTTCTCACGGCTGCGGTACCACAGGCACGAGCACATTGTCTGGAAGTGGAGAACCTCGGCATACATGTCCCTCAGGCCGCGCTGACGGCTCTCGAGCCCCGGATCTGGGAACCGCGGGACCGCTGGGACACCGTAGCCGGATCCCATGTGGTGGCGATGGCGGTGGCGCCGCCGGCGTTGGACGGGCCCCTGACCCACGCCCGGGCTCTGAGGGGGTCCCACCCCCCTGTGCTGCTTCTCCCGGGACAGCAGAGTGCGCTGCTCGGCGTCCCGCCTCTCATCCTCGGCGTTCATGGTGAGGAAGCGCAGCACCACCAGGTTGAGGAAGGCGCCGATGACCGTCAGGCCCGTCAAGATGTACACGAAGCTAAAGGCCACGTAGTTGGGGTTGTTCTGCAGCGCGTTGTCCTTCTGCAGCGCCACGTAGTCGCCGAAGCCGATGGTGGTGAGCGTGATGAAGCAGTAGTAGTAGGCATGGAAGAAGCTCCAGCCCTCGTAGTGCGAGAAGGCAGCCGCCCCGATGCACAGCGTGCTGATGCAGGCGAAGAAGCCGATGGTCACCATGTTGGCCATAGAGACATCCGTGTGGCGCATGCCCAGGCACTTCTTGGTTTTGTGCAGCAGGAAGCGGACAAAAGTGTTGATCCTCTCACCCACACTCTGGAACATGACCAGTGTCAGGGGGATCCCCAGCAGGGCGTAACCCATGCAGAACGCCTTCCCCGCATCTGTACTTGGAGCCGCATGGCCATAACCTTGGAGACAAAGAGATGACAGGACAAAAAGAGTCAGGAGGAAAATCTGCCTCTGTCTGCTCTGATTTCACTTCATTTATATGTTTATTTTGAGGTCAATTTGAGGTCATTTTGAGATAAAAAAGAGAAACAAGAAAAAACACAGGTTAACTGAAAAAAGACAGGTTAACTGCCTCTGTCTGCTGTTTTTTAAGCTTGTTTTGTTTTGTTGGGCAGTGGTTCGCCTTTAATTTGATAGGACAGTAAAGAGAGACAGGGTGGGATCATGAAATGACCTTGGGCTTATGGTGTGGATGCCAACTGCATCACTGCACATCCCGGGCTACTCTGATTTTGACACAAGCCTGTGCGGTTTATGCAGTCTAACCCAGAGTGGGGTAGAAGCAATTTGCATTCTTTAAGAAAAATGTTCACCTGCTGATTCTGCTGCAAAAATAATCAAGATGGATGTGTATCCATAACAGAGGCAAAGCCTGGAATCTGCTGAATCCGAAGGACAGACAGTTTATTGATGCCATTTATCACTTCACAAATACTTTCAAATTATATTGTCCTTGCCCGATTACATGCATCACTAACTCTTGTTTTATTGCCAGTGGCCCCTGTACAAATGGACTCACATGTTTTCCATTTCAAGGCATTTAACAGCTAAGAAAATATTATCACTTTCACATAATCATTCATTGCATTAGTATATTATTATGCAGTGAAAATAACTAAGCAAAGGAAAATGCATAAACACAAAGGCATTCTATGCACACAAATACTGCAATAAATTGTCTCTCCACAGAAACAAGGCAAGTAATGTTGTAGAGGAACCATAGCCATATCATCTATTCCATATACAATAAGTAAAACAACCATGTATACTTGTATCCTGTATACAGCCAAAATATTTACTTTGACATATTAGGCCTGCAACTAGCATTTCAGAAAAGATTCCAGCATTTGCAAATTTCCCATGTCCTTGTATGTCATATAATTACACCTACTGTAGCCTAGGTGGAAGCAACAACAGGTGACAAATGGCTTCGGTACAAAGATTATCCACACCTGTGGTGGTGTCTTTCCACATATGCAAGATTAAACGTCCTTCGCTCACAGGTCCCTAGCAGACTACATTGTTAAAGATCCTCCGTGAAATTGTTATTCAGTTAACAACTAAACCAAACGTATGCTTCTGACCGTTCTCCCACACAAAGAGCAAAACACAGGCTTATATCAGTATCTTTACCTATTGTCGTTATCACAGTGATGGCGAAGTAAAACGATCCGGCAAACTTCCACTGAACCCCAGATTTGTGTGGCTTCAACTGCAGCACCACTTTTTCCAGCTCGTCAAAACCGGTCCTAGTCAGGTTATATTTTCGCATCAGTTCAAATTTGCGCTGGTCCAACTGTCTTTTCTGGCTGTTCTCATGTTTTGACTCAATCGCATCAAACACTGATGCACCGATGAGTAAATACGAAAAAGTGCAAATGATTAGTGCGAGGGTCCGAACGTTTTGCCTCTTCATGATACAACTGAGTTGACACTGTCCCCGCGTTTCGATCCTGGTCTTGGACACAAAGCAGGTTGCTGCTTCATGACTTTTACAACTGCGTTAGATAAGTTGATACCTGAAA
Organism: Coilia nasus; assembly: GCA_027475355.1. NCBI lineage: Eukaryota > Metazoa > Chordata > Actinopteri > Clupeiformes > Engraulidae > Coilia > Coilia nasus. The sequence goes on along the minus strand of CM050205.1, from coordinate 30,875,927 downwards.
TATGTCGATTTTTTACCGGTCACAGGTAGAAAAAGCTCGTTTGCTGGGAGCTGTTCTTTCAGCACCACCCCCGTAGAAATGGTGCCGGCGGTTATGCCTTATTTGGTCATATGGTCAGCAAGGTATATTTGGGTTTTCACTGATGACGTGGTAGGAAAGGACAGTCTTTCCACATGTCGTGATGCGTACTATGCAAAACAGCACATGACTGCTAAATAGGAGTCGAAATCATTGAATTCACTCAAGATTTTGTTGAGCTTGCTTGATATTTTTAAATATACAGCAGCCGAAATTAATGGTTTCCCTATAAGTCAGTCAAAAAAAAACACAAGCATTGAAACACAAAAATTGGATGATCACTATATATCTATTTAGTTAATAAATCATGAGAACTATACTTTACTTCAAGTAATGCTGATCTTTAAATTCAATATCATTCTCATCAATCAATCAACTGTATGTATGACGGTGTAACTGCGTTGGCTCTAAGCCGTTTTTCAAAAGAAACTGAACAGAAGTCTGTCTATTTAAACAGATAAGGTTTCCAGGCTTCATAAGTTGCTGTCTAGCAACACAATTAAAGCTCTCATCCAAAGGTAAATACCAGTAGACACTCTGGTCCTTGCTTTCCGAAGGCAATTTTGTTCTTTACCTTCACTGTGGTAGCAGGATGGACAGTTCTTCTCCATTTATCATTGGCAAACCAATTTCTGCACCGTTTAAATAGAAATAATACTGCACAGGAAGATAATGTTATTTTCAGTCACGGTCAAACAATTGTAGTTTAAACAACATCGTGGTTAATCTTTATTGTCTCTCATAAACTCCACACCTCAGCCCTTCTCATTTGAAACGTACCACAGCAGTGAGGAAGTGCTGTTTCAGCAGCAGCTACAACACCGGAGCCTTATTACATGAAGTAAATAA